>VDFB02380969.1:0-15020 GCA_007258455.2 Sequoia sempervirens | reverse complement strand
ACAAGTATATATATTTATTAATATAGTTTTTAAATATTTGTTTTATAAATTTAATAATAAATTATATATATATATATATGGTGTGTATACTGGCAGCTTGAGCATAATTATATATATTTTTTCTTTTGTTATTTAATTTGAGAATTATTAGAAAGAAAATGTTAACAAAATTATATTTTATGTGTATATATATGAATGTATATAATATATGTTTGTAATAAATTGTATTTATTAATTTAGATAAATTGAAAGTTTAAATAAATTTGTATTTACTAATTTAGATGGGTTGTAAGGTTAGAATTTATTGAGTGGGTTGTATTTGTGAAAATTATAAAGTGAGATTGTATGGGTTATTAGGTGAAACAAATTATACATACTAGTGAATTTGTTACTGTGGTTTTAATTTCAATGGTTTCTTGAGTGTCCTTAGTCGGTGGTTGTAATGTATTTTTAGGTATTTATCGGATGTCTTTTGTTATGAGTTATATAGTTTGCCGTAGAGTGATTAACTTCTTGGGTTTTCTTTACATCGTTTCAAAGTCGGAGTGTTTTGTGTAATTGAGTTAATTGTTTACTTTAAGTTATGAATTTACGTGATCTGGTTATTGTTTTCCAGTTAATTGTTGTAACTTTACTCTTCGATGTGGGTTATGTGGTTGTTAATTTGTGAAACTCTATAGATTGTCGGTCTTTCTTGTGCATTTTGATTATGGTTTTCCTTTATTCTAGTTGCGGTGTGGGAACCTTGTGTATTTGTGATTCAGTTGTTGTTTATTGAGAACCCTAGTTCCAGAGGTGTGTCTTTTAATCTGGGATCGTTATTCCGTGTGGTTGTGCTCTTGGAATTGGAAATTTATTAGAATTACTTTTAGAAATTGATACTTGATGGTTTATGTTAGGAAGGGTTGAACGGTTGTAAGATCTTTTGGTTATAAGTGGTGTGAGAGGATTAATGCCTCGCACGGTTCTTGTTTTGGTGTTATGTTCTTTATGTTATAGTTCAACCCTTGCCTAGTTTTGAGATATGTTAGGGGTCATAGGAGGGAGAGTGGCTCTTCGTGGGCGCCGGCGCCTCAAGATGAGGAAGGGCTCAGGATAACCCACGAATGAGTAAGCTAAACAAGTGATAACCTAAACAATAGATTTAGGGGGTTGGGTAGTTTAAAAACACAAGATAATAAAACATTGGATTCCTCGACTATGCATTAGGGCTACCTTAGACTAGTGCGATAGATCGGTAGCCGTGGTCGGCAAAGTTGTAGTCTCGCCTTCATGAGATTGTCGGCTCCGTGACAGCTACCCTTATGGTGCCTGCGGCTCTCGCTTAGGGAGGGGAAGGGCCAGGGAGATCCATAGATGGGTGTCACTTCGGCTTAGGAGTGAAGGGCCGTGGAGAATCCCATGAGAGCTATGCGATGACACTCTCCACTTGACACCCTTGTGCATTGTTTGTAGTTGCTTCTGGATATTGTATCTTATGTATTTTCGAGGGCTAAATGGGTGCCGGCGCCTCAGTTGGAGGAAGTGCCAGGAGATCCCATGAGAGTTATGCGATGACCCTCTCCACTTGACACTTGTTTGCCTTGGTTTTGGTTGCCTCTGGACTTGCGTACTGAATGGTTGTTTAGATTTATATGGAATCTTGTACTTTTAATTGTTTCAGATTTATTTGGAAATGTATTTTGGATGTTACGGTTCTTCTGGATATTGTATATGGTGATGTCTTTGATTCTTGTGAATCTGTCTCATGATTGCTAATTGGTGATGTTTCGTGTCATTGTGATGGGTTTATTAGTGTTAACTTGTTATGTGATTTGTGAACGTTGATGGTGGTTCATTGTATGCTTTGAGTTGTACTTGTTGGTATCATGTTGTTGTTGAGTCGGTCTGACATTCATGGTCGGGTTCACTTCCTCATCACCTCTGAGCACGGGGGGTGAGTTACTTGTAATTCACATGGTTGGGTGGAACGTGCTCCGCACCCGTTGGGTTCCCCATCAGCGTCTTGTCTTCTCAGCATTCTGCAGTGGAGTTGTACCAGTGATCAGTTGTACTTCATATTTCATTATACTTGTATCAATCCCCATGTTGGGAAGTTCAATGTAATCCATTTGTCAAAGAAAATTGTAATGTAATCTTATATCTATGATGTAATAGTTAGGCTCTTTTGTAACTCTATTAAGAGATTTATCATGGATGTATTATGTGATGTTATTGTTATCGCATCACGGTTATTGGATGTATCATTGTTATGGTTATTATAAAATTAATGGTTATGTTGTAATCTTTATCTTTTACTTATGTTTAGTTGTTGCGATGTTACCTCGCGTGCCCCAGAGAACCAAGTGTGTTAATGTTATGTGATATGCTATGTGGTTATGGTTAATGTTATTGCATGTTTAATCTAATTGTTTAAAAAAAAAATTTATTTGTTGTGTGTGTTCTCCTGGGCTTGCAGTAGGGCATTACAAACCACCCCATGAGGTGTGGCCCCAAGGCGGCCATGACACCCTTGTAGGACACAACCTATAGAGGGGGGCCATGGGGCTCCCCTTGAGAGCTCACATCTCCCCCACTCATAGGGCTACATGCCCATATGAACATTCAATTTTTTTTTTAAAATAATAATTTGTTTGAAAATATAAAAACATAGGATAATAATTGGTGTCTATAAATTCAAAAATAAAAATTTGGGTATGTTGTATGTGAACAAATAGAAACCAAAATCTTCACAAAAATAACGGAGTTGTAGATCTCTGACCTACACAGGAATACTAAAGAGGGAAAATAAAATGAAATAAAACCCTTTAATATATATATTTTTTCTAGTCAATGTTTCACTATGCAAAACAAAACAAAAAAGACATTCTAAAACAAAAAAAAATATCTCTGTTCTAATGTGAAACCCTACAAATAAACTAAAACCATAGTATTAAAAAGAAACAAATTTGTAGCTATTTTCATTGGCATTTATTCCTAGCAATGGGTAAAGAGGAATACATATGCTATGAAATGCCATGAATTTATCAACCCTGCAAGGAAAGAAAAAAAGAAAAGAAAAGAGGGGGATAAAGCATTTTCAAATTTGTAAAAGAACTATTGAAATAAAATAAAGAGAATGAATAACAAATTCAAAAGAGGAAATGAACTTAAAAGATATCTGCAAGATGTTTCAATGGGAGACCTTGTAAATTCTTCATTATTTCCTTTTCATTCATACTTGCAAGTACAATCAAAATGAAAATAAGAGAAAGAAAAAAGAGATTTATAGAACATCCTTATGGATTAGGGTTCCTTTCGTTTGCCCTATTGTAAACCCTGCCAAGGAACCCTAGAGGATAACACAAACTATGCCACAATAATGGAACATTTTTTTAAAATGAAATAACAATAGATTGCATAACATAATAATCTAAAACAAGTCCTCTAAGGTTCCTCAACTGCACTACTCACAAAATAATAATCAAAATAACTAGAATCATTTCATTAACTTTTCAATGGAATGAGTTATCTAACATGCAAGGTTCATTTAAAAAACACCACATTAAATGTTTCTACATTATTTACTTTCATAACGTGTCAACTGATAACAACATTAAATAAAAAAAATTCTATCCAACTAACATAAACACTTAATACATCACTTTACAATATCTATTACAAGAAGAGTTCATCAATATCAATTACATTATTATAATATTTACAACAATGCTTCCCTGAGTAAATGTGGGAAGAATACATCATATTACAATAAGAGATACCACAGTAATACAATCCAATAAATATACATAAAAGGTTGTCTTCTCGAATTTAAGCAGTAACTAGAGTCCACAACACCAAGAACAAAAATCTATGCACACAAATATGCAACAAGAATACTCAATGGAGGAAAAAGCACCAACCTCCCGACCATGTGGAACCCTAAGGTCCACTCCCCGTGCTAGGAGATAACACAAGGTCCCACACCATATAGACAATCAAGAAGACAATAGGCTAACATAAGCAAGTGTTATACATGACTCCAACACAACATTGCTAACAATACCAACATCACATATGACACTTGCTTCACTTCTAAAGGCACACACACAACAAAAGGAGAACATACAACTAGGGAATGCTAGACTATAATAGGAAGGAGCTTCATCACATAGCTTGATATGGGTTATCCTGGAAGATCTTCCTAGGCCCCAGCCCCCATCCTAGGTTATCTTGGTAGCCTCCACCGATCCCCGGCCCCCATACAAACTCATGTGGAATCAACATACCTTTCATGAGGACAAGGTAGTTGACCTTGCCATTCTAGGTCTTCCCATCTCATCTCAAGCCTAAACGAGCACTTAAGCCATGAGTGAGGCATAAAATTATCTTGATTAATGTGAAATCTAGCCATCCCCCTAATTTATTATTAAGGTTATCACTAGATTAAGAAAATCTCCAATGGATTATCCTGGACACCACTTTTGGTTCTAACCCCCATTGAGAGCCACTCCCCCTACTTGCAATTAGTAAACCCTACACATCAAGCAAGGAATTTACCATCTTGCTTACTTAACATAATCACATGAATCCATACATAGTGCAAGGAATTATCCATCTTGCACACTCATTACAATCACAAGAATTCATACACAGTGCAAGGCATTATCCATCTTGCACACTTATCACAATCACAAGAATCAATACACAATTCAAGGCATTGACCATCTTGCACACTTAACATAATCACAAGAATCATACATACAAAAATAATCCCTCCTACACCTTTGGAAGCCAACCATAACAACTTGCACAAATGACTCCCACTTTTAAACAATTACCAAAAACACCCCAAACCCACTAATCAACACAATATTCAATACAAGCAATCACTCCAACATTACAACCATGAAATAGACATTATTTTCACATTTCATATTACTCATTAACTTAGCCACTAAATTCACTTAGTTTGATCATTTACCGTGCAATAACAATTATGCTAAATAACTAATCACATAGTGAATTTACAAACCAAATATTAAATGATTATGAAGGAAATTAGCATGCATTATTTAACAAAGAAGATAATCTAATTCATTTATCTAAACAAATCCTTCAATTATCTAAGTATAAGTAAATCAATTTTCCCTATTTAATTTCCCAATTTATTTATCTAACAAAATCAATTAATTACATAGGCAGAAATATTATTTTTCAATAACCATAACATATATACATGTATATATATATACACATATATTTGTATATATCTATACACACACACACACACACATATATATATCTAAGCTAGAAATGCAAGCTTGGCACAGGCAATGACGGTGCACAGGCTAAGCACATGGACTAGGATAGCTCTTGTTTCTAATTTAGATGGACTTAAAACAGATTATTACAAACGTTCACTATTTCCTTAATTGGGATAAAAGCAAACTAAAAAGAAAAGTTGCCATAAAGAATTTGTAGGATACAAGAATCTAAATAGCTGGGAGGAGATTGATAAGATTACAATATCTCCTAAACAAGAGATAAAACAAATAATGGATTTGATAGGAAATGGAGACCAAACTTGCAGCGAGACTCCTACCACAACTATAGGAACAATGATTAGATTTTAGCACCTTACTTTTTCTTTATTTCATCACAGGAGAAGAAACTCTTAATTACAAATATTTAGATGATCACAAACCAAATGCAATATCCATCTGACTATAATTATGCATCCTAAAATTGTCCAGAGAAATGAATTCCTACCTTGACATTCTATTTCTACCAATTACTTTCTATCCTAAAGAAGTAAGAGGATGATGAAACAAACATCACATTTAACAAGACATTAATTCACTCATTTGGCATCAACAGTAATGGAATGATAAAGGCAAGAAAGATCTGTAATTTCTTAAAAATATTTTCCATTTAGGGAAAGATTTATTTTACTTTCTAATCTTTGACCTAACACCAAGTTTGCACGGGCTTTTTTTTCCAAACTATTCCATTTGACACAATAGGAAACATTTATGTATATTTCACTAAAACATTTTGAATTTGTTTACATGCCATAGGTTAATGAATAGCCAAAAATACTCATTTAAGAATTCTTAAACAAGAAAACGACTATGAGATAGGAAGACCATGGTCAACTCAAGACACATATTAAGGAAACAATAAACAAGCCCTAATAGCTAGTGAAAAAAATAATGTATTAACTATGCCTATATTGAAATGCTTTAGCAACAAATAAGAATTAATGATACCAATTAAAGAGGACAATTCTAAAAGCATGGGTAGATACAAATCTGAATACCAAGACAAGGCCGCAATAACTAAAAGGGATTTAGAAACCTTCAAAAATGCATTTATTAATTATTTCTATTTGGAATTAAATAACCAGTAAACGTCTCTTTTCCAAACAACATTAACGTTCAAGCATTTGTTTCAAAAACAAAGATAGAATTTAGAAAAAATGTGTAACCAAAGGATTTAATTTCAACCTGGATCTGATTGCTTGGTATGGTTGGAGATTCAATGCCAAGCTTTGAATTCCCAACTTGCAACTCCAATCTCTCCAAATCCCCAATCAATTTTTACAGAATCCCAACTCCCCCCAATTTCCTCACAAAATCAACATTTGAAATTTTTGCAAACTGATTACTTCCTCTAGCAACACCCAATGAAAAATATCCCCATGGGAAGATATTTATAGAAAGAAGGAGACCGTTGGATGTCCTGGAAGACCAAGCAACTTTTCCCCAATTTAAAATTAACTTTTGATTTATTAAATTAGTCTTCCCTCCATACAATAATAAATTTTTAATTAATTAAAAGCCTTTTATTTATCGTTTTATTTTTATTATTCACAATGATTATTTATGTATTTATTTTTATATTTAATTATCAAAACAGACTCTAATTTATTTGAATTTAATAATTAACGTTATATCTCCATTTAATAATATTTTATTTATTAATTTAAGTGTTACGCTATAATTTATTTTATCATAAACTATGATTATATATTTTATATTTACTTATCAAAAATACCTTTTAAACTTAGTAATTTTATTTTAATGCAACAAATAACCAAAGAATTAATCAAATAATTTTAAATCATGTAAATCAAATACCAATCAATACTTGACCACAAACAACACCGACTGACCATACCAACCATACTGACCACACTGATAGGGTGCAAAACTGGATACTCATCCTCTTCAAGGATGATGGCTAGGTTAGGGGACCAAGTGCTATCTCCAATTAACTGATCTATTAGGTTTCGAGGCATGCTCAGACCTACCAATTCAGGTGGAGCCGATG
Source organism: Sequoia sempervirens (assembly GCA_007258455.2). Lineage (NCBI taxonomy): Eukaryota > Viridiplantae > Streptophyta > Pinopsida > Cupressales > Cupressaceae > Sequoia > Sequoia sempervirens. The sequence continues at coordinate 7,706 of VDFB02380969.1, read as the reverse complement.
CCTAGTACCTGCAACCTACATCACACAAAACATCTTTGCACATATATATAATCATCACATACCTAGTGAAAGGAAATCAAAACATCGTAGGGTTCTCACCAGTGAGAAATATGACATCCTTCCTTTCACACCTAAATAACATTTAAAAGCATCATATAAAATATCAAATAAAATCTTGTGTAACATCAATAATCATAAACCATTCCAAAATAAGATAACACATTCTATTTCTAGTATATCCATAGCATGTCATAATCATCATCAAAATAATAAAAGACTAATCAACATCTAACATCACTATTCCATTAGTCATTAGAATATCCATAAGCATTTGACATAAACATCATAAAAGGGTGATTCATGGAGGGGCACTACACCTATGATCTAAGGGTGGAGATCAATGGATGAGATTGAATGCTCAACAACTCACTTATTGTTTAATTTAAAAAAAAAAAAAAACCTTATTTAAACTAAATTAATGAAGGCTTTTCCAATAAATGGGGAACATGAGTTGTAATTTAATATTTAAGAAACCTTTTACAACTTGATATCACCACCTTATTTTAATCTTTAAAATATCAAGTAGTAACTTAAAGTCTTACTAAATGGAAAAGAGGGAGTTGTTTTAAATTTGTTTTATTGTAATTTAAATAACTATTCATGGGTAATTTTTAGACAAATCATAAGATGTGGAATAAACTATTTTATAATTATTTTATTCAAGTGATGAAACATAAATACATAAAATTATGATGAATGGTTTAGATATTAGATAAGATATTATTAAAAAGAATATTGATTATTTAAAATGGTTTTTGACAAATTATTTCACCTCATTAAAATATGTTTCTTCTAGACAAAAGGGATCATCAATTTAAATAAGTGATCATTATTGCCAATAGAAAAAATAAATATAAATAAACCAAAAGCCTATTAAAATTATTCATAATAATAAATTGGCATAAGTGATAAATTAACTAAGGGTTATAAAAGTGATTTAAATTGAAGATCAAATGTGAATATTTAATAAAATGATCAAGATTTAGAATTAATTTAAGTGAGGTCTAGTGGGTTAAATTGGATTCCTTAGTTGTGCATAAAGCTAAAAGGTCTACTTAAGCACTTGAACTTTGTGAAATCTATTATTTAATAAATGAAAATGGGTTAAACATTACCAAATTATTCAAGTGTGAATTAACTCCATGGTATAAAAATAAAAGAAGGTGGTGAAAATTATCACAATTATTAAGTAAATCAATTGTCTAAATGGGGTTAAGAAAGAGGCCTTATTCGAGTGAAATATATGTAATATCAATATAGTTAAGTTGATATTCTAAAATAGTTTGGTAAACATGAAAGTGTGGTCTAGCAGTATTCTATCAAGTGGAAGGCATCAAAATGAAACAAGGTCCATTTAAAACTAAGGTCGTGAGGAGGAATATGTTCCTCAAGATATGCATCAAATTATATCTTAAATTAATATATATATATAGTGGTTAAAGGTGAACTTGTGAACTTAAGGATTTATTCTTTAATGACTCAAATGTGTAATGTAAGCTAATCATGTAGAGTTTAGTTCTCCTTTTATGGGGGTTATTAGGTAACGGTAAACCTAATTAAATCTAGATAATTTTCATGATGTAGCCCTACCCCGAAAAAGGGGATTAGGAGGTATCTATATACTTAATATTGTAAATTAGTACCACTTGAGTAATGACATTATTGATAACTATATCTCTTTGTGACATTTGTAAGTGTTTAAAGTCATCTATCAAATAAAACAGGATTAAGGGAGTCAATCAAAAGAACTTACAACTAATTAAGTTATGTGTTGTTATCAAAATAATGTAATCATGTCAAATATCATTAGACCTTTGTAATTGTGTTACGTAATGGTGGCTTGTCAGAAGCACATTAAGCTGTAAACCTATGTTTAATAAATAAATAAAAAAGTTGTGATGTTTGTGTTATCTCCACATTAAAATGTGGGCATGACATATATGCATATACATATATATTCTTTTTCGAATATTAAAACCATGTACACTTTTTTCAAGGAAGATGTTTTTGAGTTGTATATCTATATATATACTCATTCTCATAAATTTGATTTAATTTTCATGCAAATTTAATAGCCAAACACTCTACTAGTGATGAAGATCTTATCAAACATATAACATGAACAATTTAGAGAAATGGAAGATAAGGAGTCGACATCAAACATCTTAAGGTATCATGGCAATTGAAAGAGATAATAAATGATCATAATGATATATCAATGATGACATTACAACACAAAATACTATCTTAATTATAACACAAGAAATGTACCCAAACATTACGTGCAATAAGACATATATACTATTTATGTGAGAGTTCTTGAAGTCATGGTGTCACCATTCTCCTTGATCTACTTCCCTCTCTCTTGTGATACTCTCCCTCCTCATCTGGGAGGGGGAATTAGTTTTCTACATCCACCTCATTTAACCAAAAAGGTACTTAGTCTATTAACCATAACATAATTGTAAACATTCACTAAACAACCATCATGAAGATAAGAAATAACATCTATATCTTTTAATAATTATCAAATTGATATTCTCTTTTTGCATGTCATGAACAAAATAAAACTATATTAGCAAAATTATCCACAATTCATAATTTTGATAACATAATTTTAAATTCATAAAAAAGTATTTGAATTATAAACATAATTAAACTAGTCCAAACATGGGGTGTGATAATTTGTTCCCATGCACGGATGGAATTTGGAGTCAACCCCATTATCCATATCATACTAGAATCCTTAAGTGAAGAGGGGAATAATTTTAAGTCATGATTATCTAAACCATAGCCATATGTTTAGAAAAGTTCTTTAAAATCAAATAGAAACTAATCCGGATCCTCAAAGGGAATTCCCCTAAAGGTTGGAAGTATTGAAGAGGAAATGTTTTTGAAGTACGCACATTATTTTAAAACTATATTAAGATACTATAAGTGGTATAAATGATAAAGGAAATAAATAAATACAAATCCCTCAAGAAAGAACTGAAAATGAAGAATGAAGCTCATATAATCACCTAAATTTGGAATAGGAAAACTATGTAACTTTATAGGAGCTTGCCAAAATGATCAAGCCCCTATTTGGGCCTTCTAACCTTCATGGGTAGTCAAATAAAAAAGGGATTTATGTTGGTAAATGAGCTTAAACTTTTATGTGTCTAGGATTAAAAGAACAATATTATAGATGTACACATGGATAACAATAAAGGGCTATTCTTGTATATTATTATATTGCATGTATAGAGAGGAAACTAAGAAGATTAATAGTCTAGAGATGCTAGAGTGAAGATATAAAATTACAATCTATAATGAATAAGGGTTTTGTATTGATTTTCTAAGGAAAAGGAAAATTCAATAGAATCTCATAAGAAGGCTCAAATAATTTAAACATAATAAAATATATGTTTGGTAATATAAAAGATATATGTCTAAAAATCACATACAAGAACCATAAATAAATGGAAATATTATAAAAAGAAAATATAATATCACCTAGTTTAAGAATTTTGAGAATGAGAGTCTTCAAAAATTGATGAAGATAATTTACCTCTATCCAAGAAGTGTTAATTTTCAAGAAAATAATTAGTTAACAATGGTGATTCTCCCAAAATCTATAAGCTCAAGGAGTTTTTACATTGTGGATAACAAAAGACTCGAGATCTTGAAAAAACAAATAACAATATGATCACACTATAAAAATTGTTAGGATTTAGGTACCATCTACCTTATAAATCCTATGTCATATTGCATGGTTCCAACATTCTTGGAAAATGTCCCTAGGCACTCAGGGTCTATTGGGAAAATATATTGTAATATTTATTCTTACCATTGTTTGTATTACATTCATAAGGGATGGTGGGTTTCACTAGCAATAATAAAGGTGACTTGTGGACATAAATATTTAATATTTTTTTTCACATATGTGGACGTCTAGAATGGGATGGAAAAAGATAAGGAAAAGGAAAAATGAGTGATTGTTGGTATTCTCCAAGTGAGTTCTTGGAAAGAGGCAATAAGTGTCTCTTGGTATTCCATCATCTATTGTATTTAATGTAATGTTTATTTTCCAAGTTTGGGGCCCAAGTTGGAGGGAGAGTATGAATCCAAAATCGATGTCCTTTCATATTTTGAGGTAATCCAAGGGTTGGTGGTGTTTGGGGCTTAAGATGTCTTCACAAGTCCATAAACTTAGCTCCTTGGATGTAGAAAAATATAAGCAATAGTTGAATGTAGAGTTACATTACAGGAATAAGGACAAGTTGAGGTAGAAAGGGTTTTTTCACATATACATAGGTTCTTCCATGTTGGAGGCAAAGAGAAGAATAGAAGTGAATATATTGTAATCAAATTTATTTGAAGATAATGCATAATTTGCCTCTCTTATTGGTAGATTTTTTTCTTACAAGGGTTTATCCACGTAAATCATGTGTTATGTGATGATCATATGTTGTTGATTGTGCCTCTTTTCTACTATTTTATGGTGATGTTATTCTTTATTTATTGGTGTTATAAGTTCACATAAGATGGTGTTATTAATCATGATAAGTTGGTTGATTTTTAGCATTAGAAAGAAGATGGATCTAATCATGGTAATTCCATATTAAGGCAACTTGATTTCAAATTTTCATATAATTTTTTTATTTTCATGTTGTAGCAGTACAAGCCTTGTATCCCATCCATCAAAGTCATATGTGGATAGAGATTGAATTTTCATCAACCGGTATTAGAACTAGTATATTTTTCATCAAAAATAAGATTGTAAGGAAGTTATACGAAAGTGTGGAAGCCTAAAATTATAGTAAAAATGAATTAGGTCATAAAAATTTCAATGACCATTTGAAATTCCTAATCCATACATTACTATTTTAGGAAAAAGAATCAAGAAATGATTGTTAGAAATCATACTAGACTTAAGTAGATGCTGGTTACATCCACAAGGAATTTGAAATGTCACCATTTTGGCTATTGGAGAACACCTACATGACTATATACTCATGGGATGAAATCATAATTATATTGAGGTTTGTGTTATCATGCTTTCATCTTAAATGGACAAAACTCAAAATTATTAGAGAATGGCATAAACTAAAAAATAGACATAAAAATATTAGAAAGACACAACATGGACCAAAAGTATAAAAAGAAACACATAATTTGACATAAAAAATTTAGTAAAAATCCTAAAAGATAGGCTAAAATGAGTTCTAAAATATATTGTAGGAATATGTGCTAAAATATTTACAATTTGTAGTGTCCAAATTGTAGGGTATGCAATTTTTGACAGTAATAAAGGAAAGTAAAATGAGTTAAGGTGAAGATATATGATAAATAATCATGTGCATCCATTGTTGTGCTAGTAGGTCCCAATCATCCATCATGTGCCTTAAATATAAAGTGTATAACTATACATTAGGGAACTTAATCTTCTTTAAGCTATCTAATAGTTATGTATACAAGTTTTCTTAAATTGTAAAATGAGAAATTGGAAATTATAGAGTAATATGTTGAATGTATGGGTATTTAAGAATGTATGTTTACCTTAAAATGGGTTATTTTTTACATTAGTGTATTTTGATCTTAAATAACAACAACAAAATTGGCCCTATTTTTAGCAGATGTGATAAAAACATATATTTAAAATTGTAGTAGGAAGTGGGAGAAAATTAACAACTATAAAGATATCTCTTGTTGTTACAAAACATGTAGACCCAAAAAGTGATTTTAGGGCGTTGAATAGGGAGATTAAAAATAGTATATGTAGTCAACATTTTTTTATTTTTGATAACAAAGGTTCTAAAAATTAACACAAACTCATTAAACTCATAAACATTCATTAAAGGATGAATTTAACTCCTAATTTACTTGTGTTATATGTTTCTATTGCTTTGGTAGAGATTAGTTTTTTTTATTTTGGGGTAGAGATTTAATTTTTTTCTTTCAATTTTTTTTTTTTTTGTATATTTTTAACATTCTAAGCTAAGAGAATAAGATTCAAGACTAATCTATGAAAGATAATGGGGAATCATACATATCAATAGAGATAATCACACCTAAAGTGTCAACCACTTAGAATTTTCTAGCATTGTACATTTGTAATACAAAAATTATAATTGCAATCAACATGGCATAAGCTAGATCATCATTGCAATTGCCAACCACACTATTTTCACCTAAAATAATAAATATAAGAAATCCATGTCAAAAAATTAAACCTATATTTTAAGATTTTTTCATGGAATCTAGTTAATTGTTGAAACCTAGTTTTACAAGGTTTATAAAATCTAGTAGAAACTAAATAGATTTCAAAATCATAATTATAATTGGAATAATGAGTTCCCTTCTATTTAGAGACAAATTTTACAAAGGAAAATGTAAATAATTCTAAAAAAAAAGTTTGCACTATTGATCCTAAGAAAAAAAGTGTTATAGGGTTTAACAAATGGGACTCCAAATAGTAGTCTCAAATATTCTTGGGTAGATTTTATGGCATAGTCCCACAATTTCTAGATGTTGGCAACCTTCTTGGTTAAATACAATGATGAAGCATATCAAGATAATGTTAAACTTTGTTTTATTCCCTAACAATCTACTCTACAAGGCGACAAAAATCTGCAACAAATCCCAAAGGCAAATCAATGTAGTGCCTACAAATGGATGGCTCAATTAGTTAAACAAGATGATTCATGGCCAAGTCAACTAGAATGATACACCCAATCCATTACTCATTCATTACAATATAAAACAACATTCACTACAGAATGAAGATCGAACATTGTGCCCAATACAAAGCAAGGAAATAGTAATAAGATAAGTTCTTTCATCTTGCAAAGTCAACATTCATTCCTTATGTGAATAGTTGGATACAAATTGCTCAAACATTGGATTGATTAGGAACTAATTCAAAATGTATTAAAAATAATATAGAACTAAAAACAAAGTGGTCGATTCTCAAAGGAATCGGTTTTTTGTTTGCTAAACTTGAATACACCCAATTTGGACCACTCTCCTTGCCTTGACACCAACCACTACAATCCAAAATTGAGCTCTCTCCAAAATATACCTATCTCTCCTTTCTTTGGCAGAAATCCCCAACTACTCACACCATTTCAATCTCTCCTATTCTGGAAAGATATCCTTACCGCACCAAGACTCTAGCATGCTTAAAAAACATGAAAAAATTGCAACATCCAGATCTTGCCTCTAGTAAGTGGTTCAATACACATAGGTAATAAGAATTCTCCCAACCAAATATAACCACCTTCGCTTCTCATTCAACAATAAGGAGAAAGAAATCACAAACTTGTTACCACTCCAAATTTTCCACCTGCCATAAGGCCAACAATAGAAAACCAAAAGAAAGAAAGTAACAAAACCAAAAGTTAAAAATTAAAATCAAAACTATGATGCCCCTACATCAGGCCCCCCAAGGGAGTTGTTTGTGATCATAGTTCACAAAGGGAGTTGGGTAGTAGGACTACCCTTTCAAGCTCTAGGAACTTGCAACATATCCCCTTATGCTGATAAACAACATGTACCATTACTTCTTCCTTTTCTTCCAGCATATGGCTAGACCTCCATACATCAAACTCCTTAATATGCTTTTCATGTTCTTCCCACTAGTTCTCTAGATAAAATTTCCATTT
>VDFB02380968.1:0-22274 GCA_007258455.2 Sequoia sempervirens | reverse complement strand
TTATGTGGTGGCCTATAAAAATATGATCATTAGGTGTGCAAGATCATGTTATTACTACAAGAACATCATATAAAATATCAAAGGAAAATTTATGGCGTCAAGATTTAGGCATATTGACATGTAAAATTTAAAACTCAAGGATAAGAAAAAATATGTGTTAGGTTTGGATCTAGACAAGATATAATAATTGCATCCATGTGAAGTAAACATTTTGGGCAAGCATCAAAGATTGACAATTTCTAAAGGAATGTGTCTCTACAAAAAAGAGTTGTTAGATCTTGTATATTTGACATATGTGGGACAATGCAAGCCTTGTCATTTAGAAGATCAAAGTATTTTGTAACATTCATTGATGATTACCTAGATTATAGTTTATTCTAAATAGAAGTCTAAAGTTTTGATAAGTTTAAATTCTTCAAGAATCTCATGGAGAAACAAACAAGAAAATGCTTAAATGACATCAAGAGTGACAATGTTAGAGGGTTCAACTCAAAAGACATTGAACTTTCTATATGGACATGTGGGAATCCAAAGATAATGGATATCCCCAAAAGAAACCTAGAATAGAATGGAGTTGCTGATGTAAAAATTGAATGCTAGTAAAATAAACAAGAAGCATGATGAATTGTGTTGGAATATTAAATGGTTTTTGGCTCATACAGTTGCTTCTACATCATACATCGGTAACAAAGTTCAAATCAAGGTATTCATTGAAAAAAATTTAAAATAAGTTTGATAAGAAATTAAACCAATGGTAACCCATATTTTTCTATTTCGATGTGTAACATATGTGTATGTACCTAAATGGAAAAAGGAAAAAGGACATGAAAATTTAAAAATGCATCTTTATTCAATATGTGTTGTTATTTAAAGGCTAGGTGATGTAAGATGTCGAAAGTAAACACTTGATGATAATTAATAAATATGTCAAAAGGTGATGAAAATTTAAAAATGAATCTTTATTAAACACTTGATGATAATCAATAAAGATGTCAAAAGTAACAAAAGTATGAAGTATAAAGTAAAGTGGGACATAATTAACATCCTAGAGTTGATTTCAATTCTAACTTAGTGTGGCCAATTGATGGAAAATAATCCATGTTCAACACAATCCTACATCAACCAAAAATAATAATTATTTTCATCTTTGTTTATTTTGTTGTTATTGTTGTCTCTCAGAAATGCACCCTAGGCATAGTGATGAAACTGAGCCTTTCTGGAGAAACATGGGATCACTTCAAGGCTGTGGGTCACCTAAATTGAAATGAACCTCCGGAGAAGCCGACTTCCTTTGGTTATCACCTAAACTACCAATTCTGTAAGGGTAAAAGGAGAAGGAATGCATACAAATGGGACTTAAACTATGGTGATACACTGCATTGATAAGAAATCATGAAATGAAACAAGAAGAAAATGCACTGGGAAACTTATGCAACCGTTTCACATACTCAAAACAACTTCTTATAGACTTATGCATCATTCTTAACAGGTTTGATCTACATACACATCTTAGGAAGGAAAGACAAATTTCACAGCTCTAAGGTATGAGTGTAGAATTATTAAACACAACTAAAGACTTGCATAATCAAAGAAAGATACAAAAATGAGAGTAGTACAAACATGAATACTAGCTTCCAAGGTAAACTCTGTGTTGCATTCCAGATTCCAGTTGAGTTACAAAACATACATTTAGTTGAGAAAGGATTGATAAAAAATCACTAACTCTTTTTAGTGTATAATTTGAACTATTTACAAAAAAGGAAAAAATGCCTTATATACCAAAATGTGTCAGCCCCTTAGGGTTTACAAAATATCAGTCCTCAGGATAGATCTTTCCTTAGATCTTTTCATGCAGTTAATGCTGCATTCCTGCATGTCCTTGTTGTCCATGTTGGTGTGAAAGATTGCCTTCAGGGGAAGCCTTCTTGATCTTTCTACAACCACCGCATTCACTTCTACTCCTCGTGTTGATCTTTGAATTCCCCCCAGTCGAGCTGCTTTGAATGCTCCTGAGCTCACGTTGATTTTCCTTCTGTTAATCACCTTCTCCCTGGTCAGACCACCACGACTCACCCTTAGCTCACTCTAATTAGCTGGGCACATTTCACGTAGATCCCCCGACAGTTAAAGGCTCGTTCAGTGAGAATCGCATGTTGGCGAGACACTGGAAGTGTCTCACCGATGCAATTATGCCCTTTTGAAGCTATCGGCATAACATGGAACTATCGATGAGAGTTCTTAGCGAGCCCAAAAGTCATGCCAATATTGCCTTTATTATCGCCCAGAATATCGGCAAGACCTCTTGCTTTCGACAAGATGTTACAACGAGCCCCTTAGAGTCACACAAAAATCTCTTCATCGCTAAGACCTTCACCCTTCGGTAAGACCCTTTGGCGAGCAGCCCCATTCCCTCTAAGCTCCTATCATTTGTTTGATGAGACTCCCCATTGGTTAGTGAGAGATCTTATTGATCTCTCCTTTTTCTCCCCGACCTCACTTGACCCTGTCGCCAAGACATTCCCGGGTCGCCGAGACTTCTTAGCGAGCTCAAAATGTTACACCGAAGGCTCCCTTTACTTCGCTGAGATTACTCCTCAGCGAGCTTCTTTATTTCGGTGAGACTTCCTTTCTTCACCCAGACCTCACACCGAGGTCTTCTCTTTCGCTGAGTTCATTTTGATATCTCCCCGAGCTCCTCTTCATTCAGCAAGACACCCGAGTGTCGGTGAGATATTTTACCGAAAGCAAGAGGCTACCCCGAGACCCTTCATCTTCTGTCGACGAGACATCTTTGATGTCACCTCGAACGCATTCCATTCCAACGAGCTCTTTATTTCCTTCGGCAAGACTGTGGCAAGTCAGGAAGACTTCATAGCGAGGTCCAACAGTAATATCGATTCTTGCTTTCCGTTGCTGAGACCACCTTCATTCGCCGAGACATCTTATAGAATTCCTTTTCCTTTGGCGAACTCTTCATTTCGGGAAGACTCTTAGCGAGACCCTTTGTTGTCGGCGAGACATTGGCCTGTCGGCCAGACCTCTCGCTGGGCCCCTTATCTCTCGGCGATGAGCTACTTTCTCTTTGGTCGGGGAGACATCTTTATATCGGCAAGACCTCTTGTCGATGTCAAACTTTCTCGGCGAGGTCCTTTTGTTGTCGGTGAGACTCCTGCCGAAGGAAAAACACATATTGAGACTCACCATTCTATCGATGAGACATCTCCTAATCGCCGAGACCTCATGGCAATGAAAACTTGCTTTGCTGATGCCGTTCATTGAGACTCTGATGGATTGGCAAGACCTATGCTGATATCACCTTATGTCGACAAGACCTTTTCGGTCGATGAGACTTCCTGCCGAGCTCACTTCCTTTTGGCGACGCTGCTTCCCTTCGGCAAGACATCCGCTTGTCAGTGAGACCTTATGCCGAAGTCTCCCTGCTTCACCGAATGTTCATTTGAGTTTGGGGAGAGCTTGCTTGATCGGCAAGACTTCCTGTCGACACCACCCCCATCCTTTGTCGCTGAGACATGACTTGTCGGGAAGACCTCCCAACAAGGGCATTATCTTTTCGTGGTCCTATTTCATTTCAGCGAGGCAAACTCCCTTCACCAAGACCTTTTTCTGAAGACAAAAACCTTTGACGAGCTCCTTTTGCCGAAGACCTCCTGCTTTGCTTTGTCAGCGAGACCCGATGCATTCGCCGAGACTTCATGGTGAAGAGAAAAACTCTCACCGAGATGTATATCCTTATCGATGGTCAACAAGACATAGGGCGCTCAGTAAGACCATACATCAAAAAAGATAACTCCCGCCAAAGTGTTTGTTCGCCCCACGATAGTCGGTGAGACTTCATGAATTTGCCGAGACCTTTCTCCGAAGGAGATTCTTATGCCGAAGGGAACCTGCATGTGAACTCGGATCGCCGTGACCTCCTTGAGGTCTTGCCGATAGGCAACTTAGACGCATATTTTGCCAAATGCATTATGGGTCGGGGAGACCTAGATAATCTCATGCCAATAGAATCCTAATGTGACACATTTAGGCTTGATGGAACCCCTGCTAGTCGGAAAGACATTTGGAAGGTCTTGCCGACTTTCTCCTTAGAGGATTTTCATGCCGAACTTGGACAAGGTAGGCTTCCCAACTGAGTTCCCTGTGACCTAGCATCAAATTCATGACTTTTTCCCTTGTGTGAATGCTCCATTTGGTCTTCTCGAACCTCTGTCACATGATTTATCCTGCTTGATTGAGCTCGTGGGTGAAAATTAGGTAACAGTTATATTGTTGCAGCATTGAAATTTTTTGCTTTTAGGTGGAAACTAAACAATTTTTGGTCAAATTAGTAGTATTTTGGGCTATTCAAGTTTTGTCTCGATGATTTTCCCAATTTACAAACTTCTTAGTTTATTGAAAGAAAATATTTGCAAAGTTAAGAGTTCACAAAAAAGACTTAGCCGTGAAAGTTCAAATTTATTGTGGTTCACCAAAAAGGTTTATTGTTGAAGGAGTTCATCAAAATCCAATCTTGACAAATAGTTGTTCCTTTTCAATTTTGGAAAATCTCTTTGTTCATGAACTTCTTAGTTCACCAAATATCATTTTCTTTGAAAAAGGTGTGTGATGTTGTCCAGCTTCGTAAAGTGACTTTGCCATTGAAAAGGGATGTCAAAGACATGTATTTTGGCCCATGTCCTAGTTCACAAATTTGTACAAACATCAAAAAGTGGTTTGTCATAGGATGATTTTGTTGAAAAGGTGAAATTTCAAAAGTCCATAAAATCAAATGTTCATAGAAAAATAATTTGAGCTTGTGGACTTTATAAGTGGGAATTTGGTGGTGCCATGACTATTCAATTTCCTAACTGATTGTTGCTAACTATTTAACTTTCACCAAATAGATATATAGGTGGCCACATTCTTTGTTTGAGTGGTTGTAAGTTATTATGAGCATGAAGATTGTGAAGATAGTGGAGTTGAAGAAGAAGGTGAGGAACTAGAAAGGAGATTCTTGAGAGTAATGTCTAGAATAAATAGTAAAACTTAGTTTCATCTACCAAGCTATAATGGAAGTTTGAAACCCAAAGAATTGATTGAATGAATATTAGAAATGGAGAACTTTTATTTTTAATCAATTAAAAAATCCAAAAAGGGTAAAATTTATTAGTACAAAGTTGTAGGGACAAGTATCCTTATGGTTGGATCATATAAAAAATTGAGTGACAATGAATGGGCAAAGAGAAAATAAAATCATAGGAAAGAATGGTGACAAATTTGAAAGAAAAATTCCTACCAACAAATTATTAGGTTAGTTTGTTCAAAAAGTTACATAATTTGAAGAAAATGAAGAAAAGTTTACAAGAGTACATCGAAGAATTCTATAGGTTGAATATATGGACATGACATGTTGATGATGTCACAGAAAAGGTTTCAAGATATATTAATGGTTTGAATTATTCTTTTCAAGATGAAATGAGTATGGTGAAAATACTAAGCATTGAAAAGGCCTATCAATATGCCTTGAAGGTAGAAGAAAAGCTGACTAGAAAACAATAAATAAATAATAGAAGATGGGGAAGAACTTCATATAGAAGAGTATAATCTTGTAGAGATAGGAGTTACCAAAATAAACAAGGAGAAACTAGTACCTCACAAATTAATTTCGAGGAAAGTAGAGGAAAAATCTATTATTTTTTGGGATGTGGAAATTTTGGAAGAGAAAGACGATTTAGTGGTACCTATTTTTGATGTGGACAAATTGGGCATAGGGAGTTTGAATTTCCTCATATATAATAGAGTAGTGTGAAAGGAAAGGAACCAAAAATAAATATTGCATAGGTTGAAAATAAAAGTGTGGCTTCACCGAAGTGTGGATGAGATCTCGAGGATGGAAAATCCTTGATGTTGAGAAGGATTTTTTTGAATCCAAAGAAGGAGAAATCTGAACTATTTCAAAGGAGAAACTTGTTTCAAACCAAATTCGAGTCAAGTGGTAAATGTTGCAAAGTGATAGTGGACAGTGGTAGCACAAACAATATTGTATCTGGAGAGATGGTAATAAAATTAAAATTGAAAAGGTTGAAACTCTTAGACTGGTAATACAAATTTTATTGGTTACAAAAGGAACATCAATTTGTGGTAAGAGAATGATGTCTTGTAAATTTATAAATTGGTAGTTATAAGGATGAAATTTTGTGTGATATAGTACCAATGGATGCCTATCATTTTTTTTTCATGGACCTTGGATTTTTGATAGAGAGGTTGTACATGATGGGAGGTCTAATAACTATAAAATTAAGAAGGATGGAAAAGACTTTACCTTGAATCCAATAAAGGAAAATGAATATGTGAATAAGAGAATAATTCTGAAGTTTGTGTTGTTTCAAGAAATAAATTCTTGAAAGATTCAAAGAATGAGGGAGCATGTTTTTTATTTATTTCCAAGCTTGCAACAACCATGATTGCAAATAAAAATTAAGAGTTTTCAACTAGAATTCAAGAATGTCTAGAAGAGTATGCAAATATAATGATGAAGGAATTTCCTGATGAATTACCTCCTATGAGAGACATTAGTCATTGTATGGACTTAATACCTAGTGCGAGTTTGCTTAATAAAGCATTATATAGGATAACACCTATGGAAAATGAGGAGATAAATAAACAAGTTCAGGAGTTTTTGAATAAGAGGCTAGTTAGAGAAAGTCTCAATCTGTGTTGTACTAGCAATATTGACACCCAAGAAGGATGGGGAATGGTGTATGTGCACAATTCAAGAGCTATAAATAAACTAACAATTAAGTATATATTATCGCTTCCATGGATTAATGACATGATGGATTGTCTAAGTGGAGCCAAATAGTTCACAAAGATTGACTTGAAGAGTGAATACCATCAAATCTAAATTAGAGGAGACGAGTAGAAAATTTCCTTAAAAAATAAAGGTGAATTATACGAATGGTTGGTAATGCCATTTGGATTGACCAACACTCCCAATAATTTCATGAGGTTAATGAGAAAAGTGTTCAAGATTTTACTTGGTGATTTTGTCATTGTGTGTGCATTGGATAAGTGTTGTAGAATTATACTTGAGAAAGAGCAGTAGGTGAGTTGGGTAGTGCATCTTCTAATACTTCTAATGTAGTGATGGTAATTGTTGATGATTTATGTAACTCTGGTTCCAATTGATATTGTAATGTTTGTAGGAAATCATCCTTTGGTAGTGGCTTCTTGTAAAGCTTCAATTGATGATTGTTGACTAATAGTGAAAATTTTATAGCATTAATAGTTGTTAGCTGAACTGCTCCACTAGGAAAACTAGTCTGAATTTCATATAAGCTGAGCCATCTTGTTTGTAATTTTCCCTTGTAATATTTATACCTAGATTCATAGAGTAAGGCCCAATCACCTGTATTAAACGGTTTGGTCTTTGATGAATTGATCATGCCAAAGCATCCTTTTGTTTTTTATGATTTATGTATGGTGAGTGGCTTCCATGTGGATCTCATCTAAAGCATTGAGGTTATGCAACCTTTCTTTCTATGTTGTAGATATAACCATGCCCAATTGTATTGTTGTTCTTAGAGTTTTATGTACTCAAATTCAATTAAAAGGAATGAATTATTCCCATACACCAATTCATATGGTGTGAAGCTTGTTGTTGTTTTCCAGGTTGTCATATAGAACCAAACTACTTCAAGTAACCTGGTTGTCCAATCCTTCTTGTGGAGTTGCACTTCTTTGTAAAAGAAATCTCTATATAAACATTATCCTAACCTTATAAACTACCTCAATATTACCTTGCTACAAGTTAACTATACTTAGCCCCAATGAGGTCATCTTTATGATTCCAGAGGGTTCAAGATATTTCTCTACTACTAGCCAAACATCCACATCATTAGTAGAGTTATCTAATCCACCCAATTAGTTGAGTGTTTTTTTTAATTTTCTCGTTTCTTTTTTATATTATTTGAAAAAAATTATAATTTTTTAGATTTGCAAGTAATGAAGCTTACCATTGAGTTGGGAATCACAACAACAACAAAGGTTAAACTTTAAAATTTCCCTTAATATGCAACTATAACCACTAATCCCAACAACTCAAGAAACATTAAGATGTGTATAGTAGGTATAAGGTTTCAAAGAGTATTTTAGGATGTGCACTATAATGAATAAGTTCCATGGGATACAATAACCAAACTAGTACCGATGTCAAAACTACAAACCTAAATTAGGACCATCCTTTATCAAATAAACTTTAAAACAAACTGTTTGAAGAAGTTACAATTTTGTCCCATTTACCATAGGTTTTTTTGTCAAAATAAGGACCTCCTAAGATAAAATAGGACATAACAAGCTAAGACAAACTAGCCTAAGAAATAAAATAAATTTCCAAACTACCTAAGCCTAAAAATAGTGTTTTAGAAATTGTCCATTGATAGGTAATGAGATGTATCCTCCAATCATAGTCTTCATTCAGTAGATACCATTTCCTAGAATCTTTACTTGGTTTGAAATGGACCTAATCATAGTTAATCAAAAATTCAATGTCTCCTTCCTTCTTACGAGCCTTTTCCCAACACAAGACCATATATGATATCTTGAAGGCTTTGAACCTAGCTCTCTTATCAAACCACCTTTTTGCTACTTGGTGCTTTGCAAAATATTTAATGACATCATCTCACTTTTCTTCTAGATACAATAGTTGGAGGATCCTAGCTTCTAATTTGTTAGTAGTGTCAACGTAGTTGTGTACAAACTAACACACAATAATTTTACCATATGCAAGATGGTATAGTGAAGTTCCTAATGCTGACTTGACTCGTGTTCATCAACCCATAAAGTGTATTTTGACATTACATACCATTCCCTAGGGATATTTTCTAACAAATTAGTATAATAGATTCTTATTTGTTGATGCAATGACCCTTCCTTGGGGATAATAGCTAGATGAAAACTTTAGAACAATTTCATTGGCCAAATTCCCAATTTGAATATTTTAAGGATGAAAATGTAGGTCCATTATCACATACTAAAGCACAAGGGACTCCAAATCTTGTCAAGATATCCTCTTCAAAAATTTGACGACTTTCTCAATCTTGTATTGCTTACAAGACTATATTGTGGTTATCTAATTTGTAATAATTAGTGGAACTTAGGACACACATGTGACCTACAAAGTAGGGAAAATTGATCATATCAATAATGTTTAATCCCCATTGTGCAAAAGGGCGCATCTCCATAACTAGCTATAGTAGTTGAGTTAGGTTCTTTCCTTTATTGATGTTGTCTGGCAAATATGGCATGATCTTATATTAGACTAAACATATTTACAGATAGTTGACAAATAATATGTTGCTCTCAAGATTTGGTGTGCGATTATGATTGTAAAACCATGTCCAATACCAAAATTTTCATGAAATTCCTTCAGGACATGATCTATTTATTCCTTGTTTAGACAACTCAAGTAGATTCTCTCATGATTCCTTTAGAACAAAACTCCTTTAGTCATTTAGCTTTGGATTTTTAAGTGTAGTGCTCTCTTTTGAGTGGGCTTTACTTGTATTTGGACATATGGTTCAATAAGTAATGTATGATATCAACATACCACTCATTTTTAGATACTACATCCACTACATATTGGTGACAAGATAGGCCTAGATCCACTTTGGCCATGAGCTTAGTGCTTGTCATCTAACAAGTTTCATGGGGATTATTTTTATGTCATAAATTCCTAAAGTATAATAACCCACTTTCCCCTTTTATCTCCTAGCTCATTTTAAAGGAGCAAAGCTTTCACAACATCTAGGAGTATTGAAATTACTTCTTAGAATATAATGGCAATTTTTTTTAACATCTCTCACTAAAACATAAGCCTATTTCTCAACAATGGGATAGTTGAATTTTACATCCTTAACTGACGCAATCATTAAAGCAATGGGTCTTTCATATGTAGGATATTCCCTCAAAGTAAGTATAATCACACACATATGCTTTGATGCAAAAGAATAAATGTAAAATGGTTTGAAATAATTATGATTCACTCAAACAAGGACCTCTACAATAGCCTTCTTAATTTCTTCAAATGCAAAAAAAAACTTGGGTGTCTAGATTATTGTTTGTCCTTCTTTAACATTTGATTTAAAGGTCTTACAATTTTTATGAAGTTTGGGATGAAATTTTCTACAAAACTTGTCTTACCAAATAAGACTTCAATTCTTTCTTACTAGTTAGAGGCTAGATCTTCAGGATTGCCTCTATTCATTCTAAATCAACTGAAATCCCATATCGTGAAATCAAATGACCTAGAAATTTATCTTCTCTCACCCTAAAAACACACTTCCTTAGATTAAAAAAGATCACATGATCCTTACATCTTTGCAGTACTTTCCTTAGATCTTGTATGTGATCACCTCTTGGATCACTACTCAAACAAACAAAGAGCAATTATTCAACTATTAATTAGGTTTTTGACTCATGGTGTTACTTCTATAGCAGCACATCTTTGTAATAATGTAATAAACTACATCAATAGTAACCAAGTAGAGCAAGTGAGGGAGAAGGAGAAGGATGCTCAAAAGTCACAGCTTTTCTTGATTGTGTTTATCCTCGCCCGCGGTGATTACTATTTCTTTGTCATGCGCGTCTTTTCCACGTTTTTCTTAACATCACAATTGCCATTGTAATAATTCCTGCACATAACTAAAGACATAATGTGTTCCTCACTTAAGCGGGCAATTTGATTCCCTCCAAGCGTACCAGATGACGTCACGACAAAGGTGAATCACTCGTACGGTAAGAATTCTGCACCAAAATCCACTTGAACGACCGCACAATCACGTCCTACAGTAACTGGTTTGCTAAAGATCAAACATGCAAATATCAATGGAGTTTTATTCACGTACAAAAGGATAAGCTGCTAATGGCAGCCTATCAATCGACATTTCTTTTAAACTGGTATGTTTCCATTGGAGGCATCTGCTGTCATCCGGTTAATAAGTTATTTAAAAAAAGTTGAGAACATGGATTTGCACCGCTGGCCCAAAATGGTTGTTGGGGAGGAGCTAAACCGTAGAAAGAAGACTTGAATGAAGCAAAATAGCAAGTGGTTGAACAAATGGAACATTAAACTACATGAGTGCCCCAACACTAATGCTGAGATAAAAAAGTTTGTGCTAGAAAAGTTTAGGTCTACTATGTGGACTAAGCAGGTTGGCCGTAAAAAGTCTCATTATATCCAGGAATTCAACCCCACGTGGGAGCATGATGAGAAAGACTATCTAAAGGTTACAATTAAAGGCAAGGCTAGGCTTTTGATCGCTCAATTAAGAACCGGGTCACACCATCTTAGATGCGAGACAGGTAGGTGGGCTGTCCCCAAGGAGGCTTGGGAACAACGAACTTGTATTTTTTGCAACAAAGGGACTGTCGAGACTGAATGGCACTTCATGATTGAGTGTGCTGCTTATGATGATATCCGTATCCAATATGAAGACATTTTGAAGGTGGATAATCTAAATGAACTTTTTAGGGAAGCTAGGCTCCTCAAGATTGCTAGCTTTCTAATCAAGATCTACAATAGGAGGGCTGACATGGAAAAGAACTTGAAAATGGTTAAAGTTTCGGTGCTTGGTCCCATAGACTGATGGTCTCGTGGACGTCATTAAAAACCATTCATTCATTCATTCATTTTCTCCATGCTTCACAATCTTGCATGATTGAACACGGATTCTCAGTTGTATATGACACCATCATCTCTTTCTTCCATATAATTTTGATTTTATCATCTGTACCTGTGTTTTCTATAAGTATCATTTGGCATGTCAATGATGAAGTTAAAAATGTGTTTGTTGTTTTATTAATATATCTAAGATGTTATTGGATAGCGATTATAATAGTATGCTGATTGATAATTGAAAAAAAAATAGAGCTATTGGTAGGTATTAGGAAAGAATGTAATTATATTAATATTTTTTTAAGTATTTGGAATATGATCATGAAGAAGGTTGGAGTGTTAGAATTTGCAAAACAAAAAATAATCTAAAATATGATGCAATTGATGTAAATTATGAAACTTTAAATATAGATGATTATGAAATCTAATTAGTATAATAGAGTTAGTTTCTTACGAAAGAAATACAAATGTTCAAAAAAAAAACATAAAGAGAGTTCACATTAGCATAAATGAATCCATAAGCTAGAGGAGGATATATATATGTAGGCCTCTTTGATGCATGAATCAAGGAGATAAGATGCTCACACGTTATAATTTAACTCTCTATCACTGCCAATCAAGACATGAGTTAATATACTCTAACAAAGACAATGTTAGGTACCCAATTAATAGTTGAATCATATGGAAAAGACCATGTTAGGTACCCATGTAAAAAAATCTCTCATAAATAAAGAAAAGTAGAATACCAATAGGAGAACCCCTTTTTCCTCCTCCTTTCCTCCACTAAAAAGGGAGCTCCACCCTCCCCCCACAAGCTTAGATGGGTAAAAAGATGGGTCCTCAACAAATAAAGTTTAATGAGGTACCCATGTACAAATAAAACTCTTCAAAAGAGAAGAACCCCGCCAAGAAGAGAGAATAACATCCTAAATCCCTCAAATATAGAGAAAAATGACCCCTCCCAAAAGATAAAGGAGAGAAGAAGGTAGACCATACTGCCTTCAGAATCAAAGTAGCCTCTTGGTGTCCTTGCAAGAACATAGAGTCCACATAATAGAGAGAAAATGCCAATGCTACAAGTTTATTGAATTCCCACTCCAAAGGAGAATGAAGTGTGAGAATAGGAAGATCTTTGGAGAAAATATTGATCACATAAATCCAAAACAATGCTTAGATCTTCCAAATTCTAATAAAGAGTGTTAGGCCTATAGCATCGTAAATTGTCACCCTTGCCAATTTCACACTAGATTTTTCCCCTCCTATGTGCTTGGACCTAATCATGTTCCTAATTTCTTAAATTATGTATTTCATGGCCCACTTGATCATTTATCAAGGAATCAAATGTATAAAATCAAAGTAGATATTTAATAATTTTCCCTCGATACTTAACATCTGAAAAAATAGGACTTGAACAAGGGCGCCCTTGGCAGCCTTGTCTACCTAATTTGACCCCAAATTTTAATATGTCAAGGATGAAAATTTATCATTTAAATTTCAAATCCCAAATATCGGCTATCATGATTTAATTTTGCGGGAAATTATATTAAGTGCATATAAATACCTAGTCATTTCATCATTTGGAAATAAATTAGAAGAGGATTATCAAGAACTTTTTGAAGCAATTATTGTTAAGTCAAGAGCAATCAAGAGTAGAGTTATTGCAACATTTCAATATCAAAGCATCATGTCAAGTTTATGTGAGTTTGTTCATGTTTACACATACATTTTGTTTATGAGGACTAACACTTGTAGGTCTTCAAAGCAAGCCAAGCCAAATTGCAATCAAGCCTTGAGGAGATGTGTATGACTTCAATCCTTGAAGGAAATAATATTTGAGTGGTGAGTTGCATCCAATTGTTGATTCATCATTCATTTATCATTTAGCCTCTATCCCTCAAAAGGATAAGCTCTCTTTCATCATTTTTCCCATTATGGAGGTGGAAAGACCAACATGGGGTTTGATCGAGGAAAGCCCCTATATGACACAACCCTTCCTCTCTCTTTGAATGTGCATGTTATAGATATGACGAAGATCAAAGGACTATTGAAGACCATTTTTCATTGATGCATTGAAACCCTACAACTTGACAAGCTATAAAAACTTAATTATCTCAACAATTGATGAAGATCTAGCTATGAGATCCAAAAGGAAGAAGCCTCTAATCAGGTACTTGAAGATTGTGAATACAGATTGCAAGTTTAGATCTCCAAACAAAAACACCTAAGGTGACCTTGTACAATAAAATCAAACCATAGGTGCACACAAGTTTGCTCTATCTATTCTTGGTCATTAAATTTGCCTGTCAATTTCTAGATTATCTAATTTCATATTAGAATAGTGCATTTTTATTGTTAGCTAGTCACATCATTGAATTTCATAAAAAATACATTTCAAACCCCCAAAAGAATTCATATTTAGGGCTGATTGACTCACTTTTCAGGTTGCAAGTCAATCTCATATACCCTTTCCATTTTGAATTCTAATGTTTTGTAATGAAAAGTAGCTTATCCTAGTTAAACTCTATGATCAATTTTCCTACATTACACTTTGGTAAACCCAACATTTTGAACATTATTTAAATCTTTTGATTTTTAGCATTTTTTAGACTTGAAATAGTGAACAAATTTTGGTAAAATTTCAGAGATCATAGGATTTTGCTTGCAAAAAGTGTCTTTGCATTTGAAAGAAAAAGTGCCATTTTACTTGATTTGGTGTAAATTTTTGAAAATTATTTCATTTCAATACTAAAAATTATTAGATCTATAGGAGAATTGTCATGAATTTTTTGAAGCATTGCATAACTGGGTTAAAATCACTTTCATTTTTGCAAAATTTTGAAAACCCTAGTTTGTTACACTACATTGAAATTTGAAGATTTTTCTTGAAACAACAACAAATTTAGTTTTAGTTTTGAACCAAAACATTTTCAGTCATCAGTTACCTATCCCTATTGCCATACAACCTAAAATTTTAGATAAATTTCAAGCCAGACTAGGGCACCCTAGGCGCCCTTTCCAAACTAAAATTACCTCAAACTTTAGGTGCAGACTAATATATCTATTGTCCTACAAATATGGACTATGATTTTTAGATCTATGTTTGCAACAGGTTTGTAGGTCTATTTTTTGTTCTAATTTGTAGTAACAAGCATAAACATAATAAAAAATTGGAAATTAATGATTAATCTTGGAGAAAGTATAGCAACCCGATCATGTTAGATGTCTTTCTACAAGTGCGTTATATACCTATTAATACCTTTAGTCGTGATGACTTTGATATGTTAGATGATGCCCTTGGGGAGTTCATCTCACCTAGATCATCCACTAAGGCTGCTAACATTCTAACAAATGCAATCATTCATACTCATGGAAATCATGTTATCTCTTCTCCTAATATCTCTCCTAATTGTGAGAGTATCTTGGCACAAGAGAATGAAGTCATTAACACATTTATTAATATCACTTTATCTAATCTCCATTCATCTCCCAACATATCCCCCACTTGTGAGAATGTTTTGGTGCAAGAGGATGCAATCATTAACAATCATGACAATTATAGTTGTTCTTCTCAAGATACCCCACCTACTTATGAAGAAGGTATTTTGGTGGTAGAGGATCCAACCATTGAGCATCATGAGAATCTTGTTTGTTTCTCCCCCAATAGCTCTCCTACTTAGGAAGATATTGTGGCACAAGAAGATGAAATCATTGATACATTTATTTAAAAAGATAGTAAGATGGATTGTATAGATGAAGATGCTAAGGTGACATTAGATCCCCCATTGATAGAAGATCATCAACAAGTAGATAACTCAGTTGAGGTTATGAACGCACAATTGACAATTAGTTCTCCTTTAATTATTGGACCTCCTAAAACTCCTCTAATTATTGGGCCTCCTAAATCACCTCTCATTATAGGACCTCCTAAACCTCTTGGCCATATCTTAAAATTTACAAAATAATCATGAGTTTCAACAGCCAAGTTATCATGTAGTTGATCACACTTATAACACTAGAAACAATAAACAATCGAAACAAACACCAATATACATCCCATTACCTCAACCATATCTCTCATCCCCACCTAATATCCCTCAACATAGTGGTAAAGAATATGATCTTGTTGAGAAACTTCATAATACCTCAACCAAGATTTCCCTTTGGGACTTGATTCAAACATCACATACCATGGGATGCTCCAAGAGGCTTTGCAGAAGTTTGATGTCTCAACTTTTGTTAAACTGAATGATGTAGCTTCCTTGTTTGAATGTATGCAAGTGAAAAAGTTGGGTATTACATTCCCTCAACATTAATTACCCTCGCTTGAGATCCAAAATAAACATGAAGCCTTAATGATAATGGTGGTCATTAATAAAACTGAAGTTAGGCATACCCTCATAGATAATGGATTAGGTCTTAATATTTGTAGCATTAATCTTCTAGATAAAGTTGGTGTGGATAAGAATCCTATATAACCTAATGATATTTCTATTTGTGGCTTTGACAATGTTAGTAAGCAACCATTGGGGATGATCATACTACATATTAAGGTAGGACCCATGATTTTTCCTACTCCTATCTAAATCATGTTAGGACATCTTTCATATAATATTCTCCTAGGTAGACTATGGATTCATTCCATGAAGGGAGTCCCATCTAATCTCCAGTGTGAGATGAAGTATGAATATAATAAAAATATGTATATGGTTAAAGCGGATGAAAAAATCTATAATTCATAAGTCTAAGATGATTATAACACTTCCAACTCTCTTAATACTTTGATTCCAAATTCAAAGACCTAGAACCTACACAAGTTGATGATAATCCTAATTGTATTTCATCAATAACAAAAATATTAGATGATGATTGGGATTCATTAGATTTTACACCCTCCTTTATGGGAGATCACAAAATCTCACAATCTACTCCTAAGGACTCTTGTGTTTCATTTGCTCAATCTTGTTCTAGATCAATAAATTCTAAAACAACACCCCATTATGGTGATGTGGGCTCTTTAACTTTCATCCCTCGTGTGTGAAAGATGCCCAACTTTAAAAAAATTAAAAAGAATTTGTGTTCTTGTGAGAGAACCAATTCTTCTCATGAGCATGTAGATAATATTTCTTCATCTAAGTTGGAAGGATGTTATGGGCTTAGATACAAAGTTATTTCTAAAAATGGATATAATACAAACATAGAACAAAATGATAAGGACCAAGTGAATTATATACCATACTTTTCTAGATAGGGTCTAGATTTCCAACCTTCATCCCCATCTTCATCTAATGCTTTATCCTCTACTATATTTATGACATATTGTGGTAAGCGGGTAAAATTTTCTTCACAAGAGAAAATAATGCCTCCTACTATTGAGCAATAACATATTTTCATCAAGGCTTCTCAAAGCTCAATTGATTACTCTTCCTCTGAAAAAGATGAAAGAAATGTAATGCTAACAATAACTCATTTTGTCCATATCATTGAGTGCATGGTCATTCTATCAATGATCAAGCCTTGATTAATAAAATACAACTTATTGATTATGGTGCTCTCCCATGTGTTGATGCACCTAATCACTCTAAAAAATAATGATCTCTTCTATGGTGTTGCTCCTCACTATGTGACATTTGTATCCTTTTATCTATTTTCTCATTGTCAAAGTGCAACCATATTTTCCATGGTGGCAACATGATAGTCTATTTCATGTTTTTCCTTGTCTCTACACTTGGGGGGCAAGGATAACTAGTTTTGGGAGGTGTGTATTCCTTTCAAGGACCCCCTCTTCCCCCTTTTTCTTCCTTAAAATACCAACATAGCAAGTATGTTGACATTTTAAGGGGGGAATATATTACCCCTATCCATTTTATAGACGTCTTGCAAGATTTGACTTATTGACATACCCCCTTGGTGGTGGTTTTTTTATAATGCCCCCTGAGGCGTGGTTATCAATTCATCCCCTATGATGTTAAGTATTTATTTGTCCCCATGACATTAAACTTTGTGCACCCCCTAAGGTTATTTTCTTATGCTCCCTGAAGCATGGTTTGCATAGTCCTAGCATAATGAAGTTTGTTGGTCTATGAGTTTAGAGCAATTTTAACATGGCCACCTATCATAACACAAATTTCTTGGTAGTGAAGCCATGTGTTTCATGATATACCTAGCATAACAGAGCTCTCTAGTCTTGTGTAACTCATCATATTACATGGAAACCTAGCATAACATAAATTTCTATCCAATAGATCTATGTAGCTCGTGAGTGATTTAACATCCTTATGAGGGAACCATTTTGTTTAGATATAACACATTTGATGGATCACATTTAGTAATTGAGTCAAATTTAAGATTGAGGTCTCTTTAACTTATTGACTAACATCCTTTTAGAACTAATCTTGTGTTTGTGTTTTTTTTGTGTTTGCATTGTATTGTGTTTTTTTCATGTATGTGTTGTGTTGTCATGCTGCACTTCATACATGTGCGTTCCTTTACCCTTATGTTGGTTTGTCATGGGATCTTGAATCTTGGGGGCTTGTGCACTCCCCCTAAAATCATTGCCATCCTATCTTTACAAAATTTGGATAAGTGGACCCCTCTTGACATATTTCTACTTTTGTGTGAATTTGAGCATAAGTTCATACTCTCACTAAAGTGTGGGCTAAATGTAGCACTATAAATTGTCACCCTTGACAATTTCACTCAAGATTTTTCTCCCTCCTATGTGCTTAGACATAATAGTGTTCCTAAATTATGTATTCCATGGCCCATTGAATTTTTATCAAGGAATCAAATGTATAAAATCAAAGTAGACATTTAATATTTTTTCCCTAATACTTAACATCCTGAAAAAATGGTGGATGGACAAGGGCACCCTTGCCAACCTTCTCCACCTAATTTGGCCCCAAATTTTAATATGTCGGGGATGGAAATTTATTATTTGAATTTCAAATCCTAAGTATCAACTATTGAGATTTAATTTGTGGGAAACTATATTTTGCATATAAATACCTATACATTTCATCATTTGAAAATAGATTAGAAGCAAGAGGATTATCAAAAACTTTTAGAAGCAATCATTGTTAAGTCAAGAGCAATCGAGAGCATAATTATTACAACATTTTAATACCAAAGCATCATGCCAAGTTTTATGTGAGTTTGTTCATGTTTATGCATACATTTTATTTTTAAAGACCAACACTTGTAGGTATTCAAGGCAAGCCAAGACAAAATGTAATCAACCCTTATGGAGATCTGCATGACTTCAATCCTTCAAGGAAATCATATTTTGAGTGGTGAGTTACATCCAATTGTTGATTCACTATTCATTTATCATTTAGCCTCTATCCCTCAAAAGGATAAGCTCTCTTTCATCAATTTTACCATTATGGAGGTGAAAACACCAACACAAGGTTTGACCGAGGCAAGACCCTATATGGTACACAACCATTCCCCTCTCTTTGAATGTGCAGGTTATAGATATGAAGAAGATTGGAGGAATATTGAAGATCATTTCTTCATTGATGCAGTGAAACCCTACAACTTGACAAGACACAAAAACTTAGTTATCTCAACAACTGACGAAGATCTGACTATGAGATCTAGAAGGAAGAAACCTCTGATTAGATATCTGAGGACTGTGAAGAAAAATTGAGATTTTAGATCTCTAGACAAGGGCGCCCATGGTGGCCTTGTCCAGTAAAATTAAGTCCAAATTTAAACCATAGGTGCACACAAGTCTAAGAATCTATAAATAGTTGATGATACATGCATCAAAATTAATAAATACCTACACCACCATCAAAATCATAGAAAAATACCATAAATAAAAATCTACTTAAAAAATGCTTTTATATGACGAGAAATTTAGAGTTATTTGAAGAAAGGCATATTTAATAAAAATTGCATTAGAGAGTGGGAAAAGTAGGGAAAGAAAAAACATGATGCTACTTGATGAGGCATCATCAAACCTCATACTTCAGTCAATGGTTATTTTTGTCAAACCAAGTGGTATCCAATAGCTATATGCAATAAGAGGTCAGGCATCCTATTCTAGTAATTATTTTTAAGCTAGGAAATAAAAAAGTGCTTATGTTGGAATAACATATAATTAAGAAAATATTTAGAATCTTAATCTATGAAAAACGTGAAAATTAATTCTATAGAAAACATTCAAAAATTATTGCAAAAAGGAAACAAAGTTTTTGGACTACTTGATTATTCTACACAAAGTTTTTAATTTGCTTAATTATTATTTTTAAATAGTGCTACATTACCAAATTCTCTCAAGTATGTTCAAATAGATAAATTCCTTAAGTTAAAACTATATATTGGTTTTTTTCTATTACATATATAATACTTTATCATGTCATAAATACATTGAATAATACTTTAAAAAATACATATAAACTATCTTTCATGTATATACTTGACAATTTGCTTCATTTATAGAACATAATCAGTTTTTAACATAGAATAATTCATAATGACAACAGAAATAAAATCAGTTATCTCTAAATTGTTGTTTCGGTTCCTTGATTGAGCGCCCAACTCTTTGGGAGATAGAACTTCTAAGACTTACAATATCATCCATAGATTGCAAAAATGTATTTAAGATTAACACAAAGTGATTTTATATCATTGGGTATGTGCACCAAGTTGTGACACAAAAATGGCTCTTAAGATGCCACTTTTTTTTTCTAAAATTAGCAAGCTTGGTGTTCACGAGAAAATGAAGGTAGTTATGCTGAAAATTTAAAGATGCAACAAGAACAAGAGTCGTAGTGCTTTGAATCTACTTTCTAAACTACTATTTTTTTTTTAAATGTGATGATTAAGGGTTTGAAAAAGGGGGAGCACACAAAGTGTTCCCTTTTTTATCAAAAAAAAAGCATAGCATTTTTTGTGCTCCCCTAAAATGTTTTTTTTTTACAATTTTAAAAATCTCTTTAATGGGAAATTAGCTAACACCATGTAGTTTATGCTGATTTTTTCAGCTATTTTTTTAATGAATATATAATATTTTACTAATTTTTGAAGTGGACAATCTAGAAAAGCAAAAAATTGAGCGTTCTCGCCCCTAATTTTTTTGAAAACTAATCAAAAATCATTTTTCTCAATACGTGTAGAATGGAGTCTAGTTTCTAAAAATGTAGTTTGTTTCAAAATTCAATGGAGATTCTATACCCAAACTAGCACATGTTGGTTTTTGACAAAAAATGGAGGCACTAACAAGAGAAGTTATAGATGAAAACTTAATTAAAATGTAAAACAAATTATATGGATAGATAGCTAAGAGAGAGCCTAACATCATCATGACATTTTTATAAATTTTCATTAAAACATGTGCAAACTTAATGGAGAGCATGGCCAAAAATGTGTGAAATTTTGTTACCCTTTCACATAATCATGTCCTTGGCATGAAATGGTCATCCAACCCTTTGGGTTGGATGCCCAAGGAAAAATCCAACCCTTTGGATTGGTATTTCCCAATGCAATAAATTTGGAGAGCACTAAATTTGGTGCTCACCAAATGAAAGAGCATCATTTGGCAAGTGCCAAATGTAAATACTAAAGCCAAGTTCTCTTTTACTTTGTCTCTCTTCCCCACTTTGATAAGGCTTAGAGTCTACGATTTATGATCGATGATGGATAATCAAAGTTTTAACTTTCACTCCCTCTCTACCTCCTCCCCTCTTAACCAATACTTCCCCTCTTCTCTCAACCCTCTCTAGGTCTCTCCCACCCTCTCTAAATTTCCTTCCTTCCTTAACCCCATCTCTATCCTTACCTCCCTACCTCTTCTTCTCTCTCCCATTTTTACTATTTCTCACCCATCTCTCTCCTTTCTCTCAATCACTACCTGTCCTTCCCACCCTCTCTCTCTCCCCATCTCCAAGTATCTCACTCCTTGTCTCATTACCCACCTCTCTCCCCCTTTATCTCTCTCGCCTCATTCTGCTCTCTCTCGTCTTCTCTCTCCCTCCCATCTCTAGGTCATCACCTATCTATCTCCTCCTCCATATGTCTCCCACTCCCTTCATGTGTACCTCTCTCTCCATCCCTTCTTAATCCTCTACTGATACTTCCCTTTCTTTCTCCCTCTCTTATCTCTCTCCCCTCTTTAGGTCTCTCCCACTCTCCTTATTTCCCTCTCTACCTTGTATTCCCTCCTTACCACCATCTATATCCTTGCCTCCCTACCTCTCTCTTATTCTCTCAACCTCTATTATTGTTTCTTTCCCATCTCTCCCCATTCTCTCAATAACTACCTCTCTCTCCCCCCATCTCTAGGTCTCTCCCTCCTTCCCTCTTTACCTCTCTACCTTTCCCTCCTTGTATCATTACCCACCTCTCTCCTCCCTCTATCTCTCTCACTCCTATCTGTCCCCCTATGTCTCTCACCCCTCTCTCCCTAGGTTGTAGGTCTATCACATCTATATCTCTCTGGGATATCTAGTTATTGCCCTCCCTCTCCACCTCCCTTCCTTCCTCCCTCCTTACCCCTCTTTCCCTTTGTGAACTTATCTTTCTCATTTTGTTCTCTCCCCATCACCTCTTTACCTCTCCCCTCTTTAAATATCTAAGTCACTCCTTTTTAGCCTCTCTA
>VDFB02380966.1:0-46290 GCA_007258455.2 Sequoia sempervirens | reverse complement strand
TTAATTAGATTTTTTATTTTATAGATTTCGGCTAGTATGTTTTAAATTATTTAAACTTGAGATTTAAATAAATTATTATTACATTAATAATTTAGTAAAAAGAAAAAATAATGCATGTAATAATCAATTTTATTTTTAAACAAATAAGAAACATATTTATAGTTTTAACTAGTATAATTTTTTCTAGGTCAAATTTGAGTCCCTTGGGTTGAACCTAATCTTTGTAGAAATGATCTAACGTGTGGAATTGTCTTGTAACCCATGATATCAATTTAGCAAACTATAGGCTTTTGAAACCATTTTTACCTTGATCTCTAATATCTGAATTTACACTGTAAATATGATCAATATGTATAAATACTTTAAGGGAAGTTGTTAAATTATGTGGGTCAAGTTGTCTTCAATTAGCCCCCTTGTTAGATTGGTTTTACAACCTTGAGTAATGTTAGAAGATATAAAAAAGCATGCAATGGCCTATTATTCTAATACTCTAATGCCCCAAGCTTTTTCCCAAGGCATTAATGAACAAATTTTGGATGACTATTTTTTATGTATTTGCAAGAGTAAGATTTATATGTTGCATTATATGCTCATGTGTACAAAAAGTGACATGACAAGAACAATGGCATGCTATATGACATCACCAATACACCAAGCATGGTGAAACAATTGGAAGTTTTCAGTAATATTTGATGAAGTAACTAGGATGGCTATACAAGGAGATGAAGCTTCTTTCACAATGACAATCAGGCACTAGCCCATGACCTCATTCTCTTGTGAACACATGGAGTAGGATGAGAGTGACACCTACTTCATATTCATTCTAATATGATACAAACAACATTTAAACATAAGGGGAAACCTACATGAGAGATGGAACAACTAGGAGGTACAAGCCTTCAACCAACTAGATTGACAAATAGTTTATTTCACACCAAAGTATGCTTCCTAATGCAAAAAGTGGGTTAACTCTCTAGGTATGATGCATCTCAACAAAGTGATATGATAACATAACTTTTAAGTGTTTATTGTATGATGATAAATTTTAATGTTAATGATATCACTTTGAATTAAAAGGGTGGAAAGTGTTTATTGTTTGATGATAAAGGACAAAAGTGCACAAAAAGAACACTAATGTGTCAACTATACTTTAGCATGCCAACTAGAGTTTAATGCTCCAAATAGACTCTAACATGTCATGTTTTAGTCTCATTTATATGTTATAATCCACTTTTGCATTGTAGTCCCACAAAACTATCAAAATTAGGGCTTTATTAGAATTGATAGCTTGGGATTAATTTCTAGGCTTCCATAATATTTTTCTACAACTAAATTGGTTGTCTAATAAGGAACTAACCTAATATAAGTTATAAAAGTCAAAGGGATCTTTCCACTAGGATTTTACTTGCACAAGATGCAACAACATGCCCAACACATGAGTAGATCAATTAGAAATGCATCAAGTAGGACATGAAAAGACACTAATAAAGCATTCCTACACAAATGTAAGAGGGAAAATAACTAAAATAGAGCTAAAAATTCCCTAATAATACCATTGAAAATCTTAGAAATCTATGTTCTCCTTTCCTTAATTCTCCATTTGATCTTTCTTTCTCTCCCATTAGAACCCATAGGAAGCAGTTTCTCTTTCCCTTACCTAAGTCGTAGCTCAAACATCCTATATCCATTACCCACCTAACTAGATCTAAACTATTTTCCCTTCCTTTTATCTCCTTTGCATCCCCTTTTGTGATCACCATCACATCACATACCACTTTTACATAGTTTATATCCGAGGGTTTGTCATTGTGGTTGTTATATCTTTGCACACACCACTCACATATCATCACTAGGCCTATGCACACCCACTATATCATTTTTTTCTATATTAATATTTAAATTCAACACTTAGGATATTAAATTATTCTGTATCCTTTACAACACACCTTTTTTCCCACTTGTCCCAATCTTCAACGAATATTTTCTCAAATTTAGAGTTAGACCTACCCACTTTACAATTGAGAGAAGGGTTATTCTTTTCAGGTAAGTAATTCCTATAATTTTTAGATCCTTTGGAGGCTTGGACACCTATGCCCTTGACTTGCAATAATTCCCTTGCCTTATAGTAGTGCCCTTACACACAACACCCACCACACATAATAATAATAGTAATATCTAATAGACATGGTTGCAATGCCCATACTATTAGACATGGTTGCAATGCCCATATCCTCAAATTTGTCCATTTGATAGATTTATACATTTTACTAGAGCATCACTCATGTCTTCTAAACCTATTTCTAACATCAAATATCATGAGTTGTATGTGAAATTTTTTCATTTGTTAATTTATATGTACTTATTCTATTTACATAGTATTTCACAACTCATATGTACTTGTTAACTAAATTAAATTACAATAGCTCTATTTCTATATTTTTATTTGTTATTTATTAACACTTGATAAGTATAAATAAATAATTGGCAAAATCCAAGGCACATACACACTCAAGACATCCCCATTTTCTCTTTTTTTCTCCTATCCTCAAAATATTATTTTTTAATCTTTCATTGCCTTAATTCTTTACATTTTCAATATAAATTTATCTCAAAATGTCTAATAAATACCTAAATTTGATCCATCTTTTCTCAAAAATACTCAAGAAACACTCACATTAGAAAACTTAGTAGGAAATTTTCTCTCTACACTCACCTATGATTTTCTAGGACTCCATTATAGAGCAAGGAAGCTACTTAGAGAGTCCAAAGTGAGAATATTTGAAGCCCTTTCTATCATCCAATCCATGGAATCTTGAAAATATCATAGTTTTTTCCTCCATTCTTCCATCCAATCTTCCATTCTGTCTTATTAGAAGCCGTAAGAAGCCATTTCACTTTGCCTTGACTAAACCATAGTTAAAAAAACTAAACATTACCTACCTACCTATATTTAAACTATTTCATCACCCTTGTATCTCCTTTACATCATTTTTTATGATATCCATCATATCACATACATCTTTTACATAGTTTACCTCTTAGGATTTATCATTGTCATTAATATATCTTTGCACACACCACTCACATATCATCACTAGGTCTTTGTACACCCCCTATTTTTATTTGTGCTTTATTGAGGTTGGGACTCACCACCCTTTTATGAGACTGAATTATTTAGTCTCCTTTATAATATACTCTTTTCCCTTGTGTCCCAATCTTAAAATTAGGTTTTCTCACACTTAGAGTTAGACATTGCCCATTTTTTAAGTGAGAGAAGGAAATAATATTTTAGGTGGGAAAATATTATAATTTTTAGAGCCTTATATACTTATTCCCTTGACCTCTAAAATATCCCTAAATTGCAATAGTTCCCATGCACACACCAATTACCACCACACACAATAGCAATATCTTTCATATACAACAATATCCACCACACATAGTTGTGATGCTCATATCCTAAATATTGTCCATTTGATAGGTCTATTTTTTTTTACCAAAGTATCTCTTAGGCCTCCTAAACTTGTTTCTAGTATTAGATCTCACAAACTCTAGGTGCACATGTTTCATTTCTTCATTTCTATGATGTAGCTATTTGATTTACACTTAGCAATTACCAACATATTTACTTGTTATCTAGATAGTATTATAGTATTCTTTTTTTGTATTTTTAGTGTGTTATATATGATTTACAGTTAATAAGTATAAAGAAATAATTGCTAATCTATGAAGAACATACATACTTAGTAGCTTCCCATTTTTTATCTTACATTATTCTCTCCTCCAATTGAATCCATATTTCTTTTATGAACTCAATTTAAAGGGGAATACCATATCTATCTTATTTTAGCATTGCTTCATGATTGCATACATCATTGTGCTAACTTAGTGAAAACTACATGATTTATGTATGATTCATGATACTTATCTTTTACATGGAAATCCATGCTTGCATATATTATGGGAACTAACACTATCACAACTCTATGATTACCTTATGAATCATAATTCTATTTACGTTCATCTTTTATAAGGTGGTCATGTTTATATAATTTCCAATTTAGTAACAAATTGGTAATTGCCTTATGTATGGAATGATCCCTTTTTATACCTAACATTATGTTTTTATGTTCAGGGTGCCAACTCAGTGACAACTTTGTAATGTTGTATACACTATGGCATACAAAAAATCTCTTTACACATTTTTCACTTAACATTTGAATAGCAATGCAATGTTTGATGATTATAAATTTTTGTTGATGTAAATTTTTGCATAAACATCTCATGATTGTGTATCGATATAGAAGATGTTATTTATGTAGTTACACAAATATCTTGAGGCATCATTGAATAGTGCACCCTAAATTAGATTTCTTATTTTATTTAGTATATATTTAAATTTGTCCTACATGCTTGTTTTGGATTCACACACAACCCAAAATAGGGGAAAAATGCAAAGGATAAAAATACATACCCTACAATATTACACTATTATTTTTGATAATTTGGACACTATATTAGTATATTAATTTAATGCTCAATTTGAAGTGTTTGGCAAGAAAATCAACCTCAATCTTGAATCCATCAACTAATATATCCTTATCCACCACCTTAGTTATGATATATCTAATTTTGTAGCTTTCTTATCTTGTACTAGATTACACAACTTAGCCTAATCCACCAATTCAAATTTTAAACTTCTCACTCTTGAACCAACCTTTACAAAAAAATTTATTTGACCTCATATACCATTTATAATTAAAATTAGATGACTAGAAGAATATATTATTGGTAATCCTAAATTATTAAAACTCATCTAAAAGGTAGATATTTGTATCTAACATTATTAAAAAGCATCAACACAAAAAAACACTCAAAAAAATTTCATCATAATATTTCAAAGTTTAGACTATATCCCTAAACATTACATTTTTATTTAGCATCTCTAAAAAGTTTATATAGCTCCAAAATATGTTTCCTACTAGTACGTAAATATGAAATATTTTCATGATATTAAGTGTATCTTTGTGATACTCATCATCTTGTATTTCATGCAAGAGTTTATTGCCTACTATAAAGTTTCCAATAACAAACCACAAAAAGAACTACACAATACCACAAACAAACCTAGTAGGTCACACACCTATAATCTAGGCATGGAACATAGAAACATGCTTTAGAATACCTTTCTTTCTCATTTAAACCATGGTAAAAAAAATCATCATCCAAATCTGCTAAGTTAGGAGAGGGAGGAGTGGAAATCCTCTTCAAGGAACCAACTAGGAATAGTGTATGAGGAGAGGAGTGCCTAATTGGGGAAAATAAATATCAAATGGAAGGAACAACATCAATAGGAGGCACAATAATACCACTTTTCAAAATAGGGGAAGAAGCCACAATAGGATCTTCAAGAAACATAGGTGGAGGAGGGACCAACACCCCATCAATAACACAAGGCTCAAGAGCCTTTGAATTAGAATCAACCTCAACCACATCTATCATAAGATGAACCTGAAGATAATTTTTCCACCAAGAGAAAGATCTTGAGACCTTAAGGCATGGTAAATCATACACCAAATGTCTCATGGTAAGGCATCACCTATAACAAGAGGGGATGCCTTCATAATCCAAATAATGACTTGAAGAATGATTCAACACTTGCAAGATAACCTCCATTAGGATAGGATTGGATAAATCCAATTCCACCAAAATATGAGTGAAGGTTGTGTGAGAAATTTTTATTATCATGATCCACCATGATGAAATGACCTATAAATTTACCAAAACCCACATATATGATTTACACCAAAAATAGAGTGGTAGATTAGGGAGGTGAATCCAAATAGGAAGCAAATTGAAACATTCAATAAGGGGATTAAATAAAGGATATCGACGCTTTATCAAGATGCTTTTATGGCCCCAAAACCATGAATGACCATCAAGAACAACATGTTTTGATGTGAAACAAAGTTGAAACCAACAAAAAATAAACCCTTGGCATAAGGTTAAATTTTAACTTTCCCTTCCATAATAGGCCACCACTAATCTTAAATCTAATGATTAAGATCATAAATTTGATGCCATAATTTATCAAATATGCAAATCAAACCCTTCTAAGATAAATATTCCTCGTGTTTTAAAACCTCCTCCCCAAAAACCACAATTGGGGGGTGTAAAATGTTTGAAATTGATTCTAATAAAAGGAATAGAAATTTCTTGAGAACTAATGTCATGCATTTACATTAGGATGAATCAGAGGTTTTTTACCTATCTAATTAATCCTATTACAATGATTATTATGATTGAAAATGATAAAGATGTTTAAGATTTAATATAATACATATTTTCAACTATAATAGACTGGTAAAAATATATACTTTTGTAACAACTAAAATCTATTTCCAACATTGGAAGAATGTAGAAATCTTAATGATGATTCTATAGCACTTTGGGAGTCTCAACCATGGACACCAACGCATAGTGTAGACATCCTTGTAGTATGTTATTGGCATGTACATACATACAAATAAAGTGTAAAATATCTCAAAATATGTGCACACATAGGAGAAATTTTATGGGCCCACTGTGTATGAAAGATATTGAAATAACAAAAAATAGCTAGAATGTAAGGTACAAAACCCCAATAATAGAAATTAATAGGAAAATGCTAGAAAAGAAAAGGGTATCATTGAAATATTATTTTCTTCTAACCTAGAAATATACACATAGAAAAGAAAGGAGAAAATGTTTAATTAGGCTATTTAGGGGCTTGCCTCAATCAAAACCCCATTTTGGTATTCCTACTCCATGAAAAACCATGATTTTTTATAATGTTGATAGGAATGCTAAAAGAGATTGATTTAAAATTAGAGATGATACCAAAAAAATAAAAATGATCTGAATTATACTATGCTAACAATATATCTAAATGCTAGGATAAAGAAATTTAACACAGGGAGACAACAAAATATAAAATTATCACCTTGAAGTTGTCAAAAATGCCCAAGCAAGATACAATAGCTTTCACAATGTTTCCTTGCTCAATCTCACCTTAAAATTAGACATGTAATATCCCAATAGTTTGTGGTTCATTCAAAGCATTAGAGTTTCTTCGAGAAAATAGAAAAACTTTAATATTTGAGCATGAGAGTGAGAGAGAATAAACTAAGAGAGCTATTTTTTTCATTTATTTCATTCAAAAATGGTAGGTAAGGTCACTCTGTACTGCATAAATTCCATGTAGAGGTGTTACTTTCATAGGATTCATGGGAAGGTAATGCTCCAACAACCAATGTAATCATGAATTTTCATGGGACGATAATGCATCATGTGTGTTAGGAATAGGTGTTGTACACCTTACATAACATGAAATATTATAATGTTGTAAACTAAATAAATATTTAGTTTAGTGCATCTAGGAGGTGTATTTAGCCACATTAGATATTTATTTGGGGCCACTTGTAAAGTTTTATGTAACATTGGGTTAGTTATTTTATGTGTAGGAGACATAGAATAATTAATTTTTATTTGGGGAAAAGTATTTAATATTTGTATCAAAATGTAAATGAGGGGTAAATAGTTTTGTGTACTTGTGGTTTCAAGGCACATGGTTTTATCTTACCACTTGGTTGTATTTATGTGATCTTGAGTCTATATAAGCAAGCACATGTTTAGTGGTTAAGGTTGGTTGGGTGAGTGGGTTGTCATAATATTGATTTTCTCTTGTGAGTGCATATGTGAAGCATGGCATGGGATGTGTGGATTCATGTTTGAATACATGGAGGATACATAGGATAAGCTTGATGTTTCAGAAGTATTGATTGTAAGTCTATAAGTGCATGCATTAGTTTATTGTTGAATAATAGACGGAGTATGGATGCATTTGGAGGCTGGATTTTTCCCTCTTGAGGGCTTTCCCAAGGTACACATTGTGTTATCTTGTGGCTTGTCTATTTGATCTATGCATTATGGTTATTTTGTAAGTTTGCATGCATGCTTTTTTCTCATGGGGTTATGTAGGAAATAGATTTAATATTTTGGGTATTATGCATTATTTCCTAAGTAGTGGAATTAGAGTTATATTCATGTTTGTGAGAGGAGTGAGCTCCTAAGTTTGGTATAACCCTTGTTGGATTAGATATGGTACAAATTTGAATCCATGGAAATTTAAGAAATCTCTGAGACATTTCAAGGTATGGACACATTAAGTAAGTGTTATTTTTTATATTTGGGGTTTTTAGGTTTGTTGATTTATTGGGTTTATTACAGATTTGAGGTTTGAAAAAAATTGGTAAAAAGAGTTTACTAGATTGGGCTTCATATGAGGGTTTTATAAGGGAAGTTGTATAGATGATCTCTTGAGATGAAACATACCTCACTATTGGATCCAGGATGGTTGAGAAACAAATATTCATATAAAATTTCCCTATTTTGGCCACTATGAAAAATGCAATTTTTTTTGCCCCCTAACCTAGGTTGTATGGTTGTCGACATTTGCAGAGAGGTAAAAATTAAAAAATCAGAAAATATATTAAAAACCTATAATTAAAAACTTTATTGAAAATTTTTAAAATCAAATTATATATATATATATATATTGGGGGAGTGGGGGGCGATGAGTGACAAGAGGTGGGGGTGGTCTGTAAACCCCTCATACCCATAGGAAATAACCAACACAGGAGGTGATAGTGTTGTACTTGACAAGTCAATCATTGGGCTCCTAGCATTGTCGTCACTAGGGTGTTGTGCCGGTGGGCCTTTGGCCCCTAGTTCAGCACGAGCCAAAACTAGCCCCCTATGCTATGTCCCCCCTTGCCATTTAATTCTTTAAAACATTTAAATGAATTTCAATCTTTTCTTGGGTCCACCACTCTTGCTAACAACCCACCACTTTGATGCCACTGGTGGGGCTGCTTGGGGGCCACCACAAAGCTGCCAATTAGCCTAATTAGAGTAGTGTCTTTTCAAACCGACATAACTTTCGCCTAGTTTGTCAGATTGTTGACTTCCAATAGTTGATAGAAAATTTCTCTCCAAGAACTACATAGTGATACATGTTTGGTTCCATGATTTTTCTATTTTTATCATTTTTTGGGGCCATGAAGTCAAATGTTTCTCTAGTAGATGATTTTGGACATAAATTTTGCATACAAATCAAATTTTTATTTTGAATAGGCATTGGAGAGATTTTGTAGTGTATCACATCTAGTGGATTAGGTAGATTATTAGTCTGTGGTGTAGAGATAGTTTGGTACTTGTTTGATCACTTGTAGGTGTCTATGATTTGGGGTGTGATTGTGTGAGAATCCAAATGAGTAAAGAGGTGAAACCTTGAGGGAGTACATATTTTTTATGTCATATTTATGATGGTATAGTTTATGTTCAATTTGGTGCTTTTTGATGTAGGTTTACATGTCTTTTTTAGCATCTAGACAAGTTGATGGTGAAAATTACACAAGTTGTCTTTTGGTTTGAGGACATGGGTTGACATGTGTGGAGACTTGGAGTCTCGTGTTGGTGATTTGAGTGTAGGTACATCATTGGTGATGATTATGTTGTCATGTATATATATATATAGGTACATTTTAGTATTGGCACAACATGATCATGTAAGTTGTTGTTTGGTGGTGGTGTGGTTCAGTGTTAGGAGGTTTTTCTTATCTCCTTGATTCATGTTTGGTTCCTTGACTATGGTTACTCATTCATGGACATGTTTAGAAAATCAAATCTATGGTTGATTTGATGTTTGAGTCTTGAGTTCTACAATATTATCTTCTTTGATATCTCATTTTGTAGGTTACTGGTGTGATGATGAATTTGCATGTTTTAGTGTTTGGGATCTACAAGCTATGCAATTGTGTGTGTTTCCCATTTGGTTGCAGTGGGATGACTCAGATGTGGAATTCCTATATCCACGAGATTGATTCAATTTTGATGCAAAAAAAATTAGTTAACCTTGTTTACAATTATTTGTGCATTGGTATATTGCTTTGAGATGAGAGGATGGATTATTAGAGTGCCAATATTGTTAGTTTATGGGCCTTTTAGCATGTGGATTTATCATGATGTCATGGATTTCTTGGATAGATGATTTTATGATTGATATTTTAACAATGATGGTTTTGGTGGTGTAGGATTGATTCTTGATGTTTTGATGGCAGTTCTATCTTCTTGGCCTAGATATCTTGGTTCTACTTGTTCTTTGGAGTTGTTGGGATTGTATTTGAGTTTGTGTGGACCATGGGTGATCTTTATTTAGGAGATGGTTGGCACGATGCCATGTGTAGCTCAATATCACAATTTAGTGGGAATTATTAGCAATGATGTGAATTCGTCATTGGTGAAGGATAATCTTCTTTAGTTTTTGT
The DNA here is from genome assembly GCA_007258455.2 of Sequoia sempervirens. Taxonomy (NCBI): domain Eukaryota; kingdom Viridiplantae; phylum Streptophyta; class Pinopsida; order Cupressales; family Cupressaceae; genus Sequoia; species Sequoia sempervirens. The sequence goes on along the minus strand of VDFB02380966.1, from coordinate 35,923 downwards.
TGATGTCTTAGAGGAGCTCTTGGATCATGTTGCTATAGTGAAAATTCTTTCAATTTATAGGTCCACTGTTAGGATATGGTTATCTTCATGTGATTAGTGATGTTGAAACTTAGTTTATAGTGTGTTTGGTATTGTGTCTTTATTTACTCTTGATTCTAGCTTAGATTTTTATATGATACATGTTCTCTTGAGACTAAGATGTGTGCATTGGTGCATTTAATCTCCTAGGAGGAGATGTTAGATCATGATGTCATGATTGGGTTCCTGATTCTATGGTTAGAGCTTTGACATGGGTCTTGTTGGTTCTCTTGGTATTGAATACACTAGTCATGTGCTTGGGAGCTTCATGAGAGTGATGTGTTAAACATTTGAGCAAAAAAATCCAATGCCAAATGGGTATCCGAGTCACCTAAATGAAAACATGTGTGAAGAAAGGAAATGTAGGATGAAAAATAACTCTCGGGTTTTTCCTTTTCTAATTTTATGCCACAAGAAACATATATCCATTTTGTTTATGTTGTTTTTTTAAACTAGTCAGGTCTTGGATCTGACCCCCATATATTATGAGCATAAATTGTTAACATATTTATAATATAATATAATTTAGCATATTTATTATTATCATATATTGTAGTATATTACAATATAATATAATATAATAATAATGTATTATATTAAAATACAATACATTATATTATATTGTAGTATAATATGATATTATATAATATATTATATATATTATAATATATATTATATTATATTATACTATACTATAATATAATATAATATAATATAATATAATATATATTATAATATAATATAATATAATATATATATTATAATAGAATATATATATTATATTATATTATATATAATATAATATATATTATATATATATAATATAATATTTATATTATATAATATATTTGATTTGTAATGAGATAATATATTGATATCAAAATGAGGTTACATATCGTCTGCTATGTAGGAAGACCAAAAATGCAAATTCAGTTTACTATAGATATTTACCATCTCGACCCTTGTGAGAGAATAGAACATGGACTACCAACCCCAACTTACTTATCTACTACCATACATACATACGATTGCAAAATGCTTAAAACTCCTGAATAGGACCACAATAGTAAAAAGAATAGTCCCCTATCAACTTGACATACATAAATTTTAATTACATACTATAATGAAGCAATCCTAACCACCTAGATAACCATTCTCATGTGTGAAGCCCTTGAAATTTGGAATCAAATTGATATTTAGAGCAATGGGGAGATTCATTGCCTTCATCAAGTAACCCACGCCAACAACAACCATTTGTTTGTGCTCTACTAGAGCCATCCCTTTGAGGTTGAGAATGAAGGGATAGTATTTTACTACTTCTGGAACATGAATCAAATGAAGGTCCCATGAGCAAGGAACCCCCATTCCAGGTGAGGCAACGTATAGGGTTTCCTCAAGCCTGACCATCAAATCTTCCTTAAACATTTTCTTCATCAAAGCCTCTGCCACCAACTTCATCATTCTGATATCCAACACCACTATCAAAAAATTCGAGGTGATATTTGTATCCACATGAAACTATTATGCATTCATCATGAAGCCCTTACCCAAAACCATCTTCATTGTAGCCAAAATGAGAGAGTCATGCTTCTTGAGCACTTGTTTCAACCATCGATCAGTGATAGGCCCTCGAAATGCCATTTTACTAACATTGTTGTCCAATTGAATGGGTGTATCTACCCCGATACTCATTAAGGTTTCAATGGACATATAGACCAAAAATTTGGAACTCTTCCATTATTTTCAGTCACTCAACTCCTACACCACCTCTCTGAATTATGCAGAATGTCATTGTTTTGAGGAATATAAACTTTCCTAAAGATATCCGCAAGATCAATATGTGGAATGGCATTGGCATGTCCTTGCCATAATTGAACTTAATCCTAGTTTAACGTGCCCTGCAAAATCCAGTATATAATTGATGTGCAAGCTCCACACCACACATGGGAATTACTTTTGCCCATCCCATCCAAAATTTGAACAAACATGCAAGTCAATGGATGTAAGCTTTGTATAACACCTGACAAAATTATCATTCATTTGCAAGGATCACAAATAAATGATGTTTGTGGTATTCATCAAACTAGCATCACCCCCGAATGTGCCCCATGGCATTGCCACGTTGGTAGCTCATGGGTTCCCATCATCAAGAGACCAACTATTGGACATTTACTGTCAGATTACCACCCCTTTCTCAGATATGAGAAAATCAATTTTCTGCCAGTCTCACTAACCCCTCGCGCTTTCCACAACTAATGGTGTGGAAAGTCGGCCACCCTACCACCCACGTATTATATAATATTATATTATTATATAATTATAATATTATAATATAATATATTTAATATTATATAATAATATATTTAATATATTATAATATTATATAATAATTTAATATTATATAATAATATATAATATTATATTATAATATATAATATAATATATTTAATATTATAATATATTTAATATTATATTATAATATATTTAATATTATATAATAATATAAAAAATCAACTTAATATAATACAGGACCCAAGAAAATTAATAAAACCAACTTAAACTAAATGGATATTCGTTTTGTAATGGATATCCATTTCGGAACATATATTCATTTAGCTTTGGTGTTTGCTATGGCACCATGTACTTTCTGCCCAAGCCTAGAAAAGGTTAAAGTGGATTTTCACATTTTTGGGCAAGTTAAAAATGCCTTTTTTTTCACATCGCCACTTTTTGGACCCCCATGATCTTGCACAGACCCCCTTGCCCCACCCTGTATGGTAAGGGTGTTGAAAAATGAAGGACATATTGTAGCTTAAAACTTGTAAAACTATGAGACTGTAGATTTAATTAAGTGTTCTTTGTCACAATTCTTTGTGTATGATTAGTTTGTTTAGATCAATTTTACCAATTGTAGAAAGAGACAAAAGATTGTAGAAGAATGAGACAAGAAGATAGAAGTGACACAACATATACGTGGAGAAACCCTTTTGGGAAAACACTCCACCAGAATCAATAGTGCTTGTATTATTTAACCTTAGAACAAGATTACAATAATACTATATCAATCCTTGATTGATATGCTTCCTTGCCTTCAACAATCCTTCTTCACAACCTACAAATAAACTCTCATGGAACTCTCATACACTTGTTGCAATTAATAGACAAAAATATGAGTATGTAAACTCATAAGATTTGTACAATACAAGAGCATAAAGCTCCTCACAAAAATCTATGCCTAGATTGGGCAAGTAGATTTCCACAATGTAATCTGAAGTCAAACCAAAGTCTTCCTCAATTTAGGCACCCTAAACTGAACACTTAATTGAACTTTGGTCAAGAAAATATCTTGCAAACTTCACCTCAAAGTTGGCACCCAAGAATGGGCCCACTTGACTGAGCCTTGTAAATATCTTCTCATGCAAAAGGTGTTAACTGAAAGATGCCAAATTGGGCGCCCAAGGTGGTCCCAAGTCAATCTTAGTTAATTGAAACATATCTCTCCACCAATTCATGCAAACATTATGCATGATTGATCATCCCCACTTAACTAAAAGTATCCACTTGTTATTTGTCATGCAACTGAAGTCATTAGTCATGCAACTCAAGTCAACTCAAGTCAACTAGCATTCAACTCAAAATAACTACATGCAACTGAAGATAACTAAACCATAACTGAATTGAACTGAATTGAATAGAACTGAACTGAATTGAATTGAACTAATACTAAACTAATAGTTCCACTCCACTCATGTAAATATCAATCCCTAATTTTTAGGATCAAAATATACATTACTGAAGTGTTATCAATCCTCCAAACAGTTAACTGAAGCAAGGTAGGTCCCACCTTCCATGTGGGCACCCCATGTGCTCCTATCTTGTAGGAGCTCTTCTTGGACGTCCCCACATGTTCCTATCATTTAGGAATAATCATAAATATCAATTTACATGTTCATTTCATTCGAATTTAATCTCTTTCTAATCCTAGTGTTGGGGAACATTTTGTTAGGGTTAGAGATGGTAGATCTAACAATTAAATGCAGATTTGATAAACAAAATAGAGAAACTAAAACATTCACAGAATAAATCATAACACAGAATTTAACGTGGTTCACCCAATCTGGGCTACATCCACCAAACTGCAGCCATCCAATACTTTTATTATCCAGTGAAAAACCTATGACAATCTTGCGAATAATCGCATTTTTCATCATACTGAAATACCCATCCGAACCCATTTTTACCAAGCTTAGAAGCTTCCAGATTTTAGGGTTCTACAAAATCGGATTTTTCCTTTTTCATTGATTTTTCCCTTTTTCGGTGATCACGCGAAAAAGTAGGAAGAAAATTTTTCTCGAGGGCTGCCGCCCCCGAACCCTCGCCCGAGGCCCAGCCCGGCCCCGGACCCCGGCAAGGACGGGGGGCTAGGGTGTACAGTATAGCATGATCAGTCGCCACATACCAACACATTTTCCAAGGACTTAGGAGATACATGAAATATGTTTAGGATTGCAATTAAATGGCATCATATTCCCAACATTATCCCACTTGAAATTATACATTGCAATTATTCTAAACAAGGAATCATTATTATAAATCAAGTACATGACTCAAGACCAATGGCCTTCCTACACCAAGAGAACTTATTTGTAGGAATTGGTTTCGTAAGATAATCTCTAGCATTGATAAAAGTGTCAACTTTCTCAATCAATACCTTCCCACTCTCAACCATTTCTCACACAAAGTGATATTGAACATCAACATACTTAGTATGAGCATGATACATAGGATTTTTGGCTAAACAAATAGCACTCTGACTATCACATTCAAGTCTAATTTGCTTGCAATTAAAACCAATACCTTTCCCAAGTCTTTGTAACCAAACTACCTCTTTAGAGGCATGTGTAGCAATCATGTACTCTCCTTCTGTGGTGGACAAAGCAATCGTGGGCTGCCTCTTACTCATCCAACTAATTTCAGCTCCAAACAAAGTAAACACATAGCCACTTGTCGACCTCTAATTGTCCAGTCTCCTACCCAATCTGAATCAACAAAACCATGTATGTCCAATGATCTGTGCATAATATCAATAGCATTAGCACCATGATAAACCAAACAGTAATTAGAATTACCTTGTAAATATCTAAACACCCTCTTAACATAAGTCCAATGTTTTTTACTAGGGTTAGACATAAACCTACTAAGAACTCCCACTGCTTGGGCTATATCTGGTCTTGTACAAACCATTGCAAACATAAAACTACCAATTGCACTAGCATATGGAATTTCAGACATTTTCTCATGATCAAAATCAGATTTAGGAACCATGTCTAAAGTTAACTTCGTGTCAACTGGTAAAGGAATATTAATTGCTTTACTATCCTACATGTTAAACAGTTTCAAAATAGTATCAACATAGTTGCTTTGACTTAAGCAAAGCTTTCTGTTACTTCTATCTCTCCTGGTCTCCATACCAAGGATATATTTTGCAGCCCCTAGATCTTTCATCTCAAATGTACTAAAGAGTTGTGCTTTCAATTCTTTGATCATTACCTTGTTGTTACCAATAAATAACATGTCATCAACATACAAGATAATAATTAAAAGTTGATCATCAATAGATTTTATGTAAACACAATGATCTTCCTCACTCCTAACATAAACAATTTTCAATGCAAAAGCATCAAACTTGTAGTACCACATTCTAGGTGACTATTTCAATCCATATAAAGATCTCTTTAATTTGCACACCAATAATTTTTTTCCTTTTACAACAAAACCATCAAGTTGCCTCATATAAATCTCGTCATCAAGATGCCCATGTAAAAAAGCATTTTTTGTTAGAGTAATCAAGTCATCACCTAATTAATTAATTAATCATTAATTAATTGGGTCACTTTATGCTTTATTACACTTAAGCTAAACTTAGGAGTGCTTTTATTTCATTATTTGCTTTTATTAATTAGTTACTTTTTGCATGATTAGACCCTCTAATATTAGAACATGTTGTCTCATTCATTCCTATGAGGACACTTGTCATGTTCTAATCTAACCCTAATCTAGGGTTAGTTTTTTCACCCTTTTCATAAGGATTGATTCATTGTAATTATTTAATTAATCAATTCTCTATGACAGCATATTCAACCGGTAGTTGCATCAATATAATTCTTAGGTTATTGAACATAATCTTGCTTGTTGATCTTTTCTATATTGTGATAGGTAATCGCTTGCAGGTGTTTCATGGGAGTTGTGGGTTGAATCAGTCAATTCCAACATGGTATCAGAGCCCAAATATGTAGCCCCCTATTCAATTTCTAAAGGGATTTGACCTTGAGCAATTTTTTGGTGCATCCTGGAGCAAAACAGGCCTCACCATCGTGTTTGGAGCAGCCGAAAACCTTAAGATTGCCTATGGTTTTGCTCAAATCCGAGTAGTTGCAACGAAAGGAATTTTTTTTTAGAGGCACACAGATCCATATAGATCTAAGCACCTCAATTTGCGTGCACAATAGGAGCATGGTTTTTTATTATGGTTTTTTAATTTTCACCATTCATAAAAAAATATCAGGTTTTTAAAATATTTTTCCTACAATCAAAAAAATTCATAAGATTTTTTGAAAAAATAAAATAAAAGTATTTTTTAAAAAGAAAATCCAAAAAAAAAAATCAAAAAGCAATAAGTGTAGCCTGCGCAAAGAGTAGTACGCCTGTGCAGGCAACCGATACTGCCACTATCCCATGCAGGCCCCATAAGGCTGATGACTTAGCAAAATCATCGCATCCACAAACCCAGCGGTCGATATCAATCAACCAGTGACCAAAAAAAACCATCTACAACACCATAAAAATTAGGCGGCCTATTTCATAAATCTGGCAATTAGCGAAAAATTTAGCGACCCAACCCGATCAAGGAATATTCCCTGTGAAATTTTGTTTTTTCTAGTTGGGAGATTTTTTAGGTGATCGATAATTTTTTCAGAAAAAGGCATTTTTTTTCTAATGATGTCTTGCAGGTCATCAAATTTAGCCCTGTAGGTTGCTGATGTCATCATACGGCCCATTCATTTGCTCCCCTCCTAACTCCAGTTTGTCATAAAGGAGCTATTTTTTCTTTTTGGCGTAACTTAGGCATACAGTGTTGAAATCAGGAAAATGAGATATCATTGGAAAGCTGGTTCTGTGAAATTTCTAGTGGTGCAGGTCTCATTATCAAATTTTTCTAGTGGTTCCTGTTATTCTCAATCAAAGTCAAATCTTCATTTTGCGCTTCTGAGCTCGTAAATTTTTTCTTGTATTCCGATTTTTGCGACCCAAGCGGCATTGGAAAGGTATTTCAGAGCTCTTCAAAACTATTCATGCACTTTTTCCAGAATATTCGCCAAGTACATTTTATTCAGCATTTTTTTTTTACACTTTTCTTAAATACTTGGACATCTTGGCACCTGTAAAGGATCTGTTTGTGTGAGATGACATCATTTTATCTACTTTATCAGTATTGAGGGTTTTAGTCTTTGATTTTTTCTTTTGAGTGAGTATCATGGGTTTTTCTGTTCATCCTTTTGTGATCAACTTGGACAAGGACAATTATGAGTCTTGGAAAAATGGCATCCTGACACATCTCAAGTGGCTTGGTATTTTTCCTTATCTATATGGACTCATACCTACACCAGACACACCAGGGAGTTTTTCAACATGGGGCAACATAGTAGATCATATTGTAGGGGTTATATGTTCTGTTGTTTATCTTTACACTATGTATGTTGTATCGGACATTGAATGTCCCCACATACTTTGGACACGACTTTGGGAGATCCGTGGAGACCCTCATATATCTCCATACCCAGAGGATCTTGTTGCAGATTGTCTCATTCCTCTTGCAGATGCAAATTCCATACCCTTTGATGATGATAGTTTAGAGGAGCTTGAGTATATCATAAGTCTTGCATGTTCTAATGGTTCAAAGACTTGCATTCATGTTCCCACTCTTCAAATTGAGACTACATCTACATCTCCTGTTGTTCCTGATTAGTTTGAAATCACCGCATCCTTGGCCCTTATTGATTCAGTGCAGCAAAACATCATCCATTTTCTAGACACAGCTACTTGGGATTTGTATCTCACAGAAATATCATCCTTGTTTGTAGAGTCCTATATTGAAGATCTGGAGGATTACTTTGAGGACATTCATATCCTCTTTGTTGACAACCACATCACTGCTGTTGTCCCACCATCTTCATCACCTTTGCAGCTTGTTCTACATCAATCTTCACAAGATGTTGGATCACCATCATCGCTTTCTGAGATGTGGATACTTGAGCATCCTATCATGGCACACATCTTGAGACATATTGGTTCATCACTCTTCACAGGGTTTCTTCGCCATCGTCATTTGGATCCGTTTCTTCCCAAGGGGAAGAATGTTATTTTCTGCTTCACGATCTCTTTATGGATTCTACATCAGGCATCCACCATTGCGACAGGAGTTTCTTGATTGTGGGGGGGCCTTCTAATCTCTTTCTATCTCTCCTATGGAGACCATTGTATATGTATTGATGAAATAGAAGTTGTCTTTAGGGGGTTATCATGTAACCCACCTTCTATTCTTCTCTCACTCTCATTAGTGCATTGCATTCTTTTCTTTTCTCTCTTTTTGGAGGGGAGTTTTATTCCCATGAGGTTTTCTCCCTTTCTCCTCTTTTATGAGAGATTAGCTTTTTGTACATGGGTCCCTCATCAACTGTTAGGGTGGGACCCATTCATGCATCCATTCAAGTATTTATTTATCATAGTTTAGTTTCTCCCTAGTTCATCTTAAGGGGGGGGGGGTTAGAGTAATAAAGTCATCACCTAATTAATTAATTAATCATTAATTAATTGGGTCACTTTATGCTTTATTACACTTAAGCTAAACTTAGGAGTGCTTTTATTTCATTATTTGCTTTTATTAATTAGTTGCTTTTTGCATGATTAGAGCCTCTAATATTAGAATATGTCTCATTCATTCCTATGAGGACACTTGTCATGTTCTAATCTAACCCTAATCTAGGGTTAGTTTTTTCATCCTTTTCATAAGGATTGATTCATTGCAATTATTTAATTAATCAATTCTCTATGACAACATATTTAGCCGATAGTTGCATCAATATAATTATTAGGTTATTGAACACAATCTTGCTTGTTGATCTTTTCTATATTGTGATAGGTAATCGCTTGTAGATGTTTCATGGGAGCTGTGGATTGAATCAGTCAATTTGAACAACTTTCAAATCCATTTTCTCTAGCTCAAAACCATAAGCAACAACAATAGATAAAAATAATCTAATAGAATTTAATTTAGCAACATGAGAGAATATTTCATTGAATTCAAATCCCTCTCTTTGTGATTAGCCCTTGGCTACTAATCTAGCCTTGTACCTTTCGAGATTACCATCTACTCCATTTTTCTTTCTAAAGATCCATTTACAACCAATGGCCTTTCTTCCTTTGGGAAAACTCTCAAGATCCCATGTGTCACAAGTATCCAAGGAAACCATTTCCTCATGCATAACTTGTGACCAAAGCTTGTTCTCATCTAAAGACAAAGCTTCCCTGTAAGATCTAGGTTCATCATTAGTACTCATCAAATCAAATATACAATGGAAATCAGGTGGGCTATACCTATCAATGGGATTCTATCTTGTGGATCTTCTCAAAGAAGGTTCTTCTTGTTCCTCAATATGCTCATCATGAGCATCTATCTCAATTCTCTGTGAACTCTCCTCATCCAATCCATCCAATTGTTCTTCAACATGTGCATCTTCATGCTTCTCAGTATTTATCTCAAAATGCATTGTTCGAGAAGTATCCTTCTCCTTTGGTTGTTCTTCTCCTGTATAAGATCTAAATTCCCTGAAAATCACCTCTAGATAAAGTAATTTTTTGGGTTAGAGGATTCTAAAGCTTGTAACCTTTTACATTTTCACCATAACCTATGAATATGAATTTTTGTGCTTTTGGATCCAACTTAGACCACTTTTCTTTAGGCACATGAACAAAATCCTCACAACCAAAGATCCTTAAATGTGCAACACTAGGTTTCCTACCTAACCGCATTTCATAAGGAGTTTTATCTTCAATAGATGAACTAGGAGATCTATTAATTAAATAACAAGAAGTACTTATAGCCTTGGCCCAAAGGCACTGATCTAGCTTAGCACTACTTAACATACTCCTAGATCTTTCCATTAAGGTTCGGTTCACCCTTTCTGCTACTCCATTTTGTTGAGGTGTATATGGAGTAGTTTTTTGTCTCACAATTCCTGCATGCTTACAGTAATCATCAAATTCCTTAGAACAATATTCACCACCATTATCTTATCTCAACACTTTTATCTTATGATCTGATTGTTTCTCAACTAAAGCCTTAAATTCTTTAAATTTATTGAACACATCTGATTTTTTATGCATAAAATAAATGTGACATAATATCTAGATTTTCCAATAGAGTCAATATCCACAGGACCCATAACATCTAAATGAATAATCTCTAATAATCTTTTAGCTTTATTTGTTCCATCAGGAAATAAAGATCTAGATTGTTTTCCAAACACACAATGCTCACAAAAATCATTTTTTCCAATCTTATAATCAGGAATACCATCAAACAATTTCTTATTAAGAATAGTCCTAAGACCTTTTTCACTAATGTGGCCCAATCTATGGTGCCACAACATACATGTATTTTCAACTTTAGTTACATTGGATGATTTATTCAAATTGGAGGTATCAAGCTTAAACAAAGTCCCTTTATGAGATCCTTTAGCAACCACCATATTCCTTTTCACCAATCTACAACCACCTTTGTCAAATGTCACATGCATTCCAAAATCATTGAACTTAGATACAAAAAGTAGACTTCTAGCAAGTCCTGGAATATGTAAAACATCATTAAGGGTCTTAACCCTACCATCACTGAAACACAACTTTACCTCTTATTTTCCCACAATATTTGTTGTGCTATTATCTCCAAAGAAGACATTCCCTTCATCATATGCAGTATACTTAGTGAACCACTCCTTGTTAGGAGTCATATGATAGGAGCAACCTAAATCAATAAGCCAAGAGTCATCACTAACAATATTAGATGTAATGATCAATGCATCATTACCGTCATCTGAGGATTTCTCTATAAAAGCATCGAAACTCTTTTTCTTGTTCTTACAATCCTTCTTTACATGTCTCAGTTTCCCATAGTTCCAACACTTTACCTTACTCTTACCAGGGGTTTTAGACTATCCTTTGGACTTACCCTTTCCTTTCTTGTCTCCCTTAGGTGCCTTTTCCTTAGGCCTACCTCTTACAAACAAGGCATCTTGGGATCCCATTTTAGACTTCCTCCTTATCTCCTCTGATAGGAGAGTAGGAATTATATTGTCCATCTTAGGATCTGCACCACTACCATTGATAGCAACAATTAGATTTTCCCAAGACTCTAGTAAAGAACAAAGTAACAAAATGCATTTATCTTCATCTTCAAGCTTTACATCTACAAATGCTAACTGAATTAGAATCAAATTGAAATCATTTAAATGATGTGCAACAGAATCACCATCTTTCATCTTTAAAGAATACAATTGTCTTTTCAGATACAACTTATTAGTAAGACTTTTGGTTTGATAGATATCACCTATCCTCTTCCACAATTTATATGTGGTAGCTTCATCTGAAACATTCAAGAGAACAACATCAACAAGAAATAACCTAATGGTCCCTCTTTCCTTCCTATCAAGCTTAGCCCAATCCTCACCTGACATCGTTGTAGATGGCTTTGTCTCATTACAAACAACTAACCACTGATCTCTCTCTTCAAGGAGATCCTCCATTTTTAGTTTCCACATCTCATAACTAGATCAATTGAATCTTTCAATATCTAGACGAGAAATAGAACTCATTGTAACACACTTCTTTTACAAATCTATAATAACACAATAGTAAAATCTCCCACTACAACCAAAAAACCTTCAAAATTTTAAGAGAAAGGTGTCCCAAACCATAACCAACCATGGCTCTGATACCAAATGTTGAAAAACAAAGGTAATATTGTAGCTTAAAACTTGTAAAACTATGAGACTGTAGATTTAATTAAGTGTTCTTTGTCACAATTCTTTGTGTATGATTAATCTGTTTAGATAAATTTTACCAATTGTAGAAATAGACAAAAGATTGTAGAAGAATGAGACAAGAAGATAGAAGTGACAACATATACATGGAGAAACCCTTTCGGGAAAAAACTCCACCAGAATCAATAGTTCCTGTATTATTTAACCTTAGAACAAGATTACAATAATACTATATCAATCCTTGATTGATATGCTTCCTTGCCTTCAACAATCCTTCTTCACAACGTAGAAATAAACTATCATGGAACTCTCATACACTTGCCGTAATTCATAGACAAAAAATATGAGCATGTAAACTCATAAGAGTTGTACAATACAATAGCATAAAGCTCCTCACAAAAATATATGCCTAGATTGGGCAAGTAGAGTTCCATAATGTAATATGAATTCAAACCAAAGTCTTCCTCCATTTAGGCACGCTAAACTGAACACTTAACTAAACTTTGGTCAAGAAAATATCTTGCAAAATTCACCTCAAAGTTGGCACCCAAGAATGGGCCCACTTGACTGAGCCTTGTAAATATCTTCTCATGCAAAAGGTGTTAATTGAAAGATGCCAACTTGGGAGCCCAAGGTGGTCCCAAGTCAATCTTAGTTAACTAAAATGTATCTCTCCACCAATTCATGCAAACATTATGCATGATTGATCATCCCCACTTAATTGAAAGTATCCTCCTATTATATGTCATGCATCTGAAGTCATTAGTCATGCAACTCAAGTGAACTAGCATTCAACTCAAAATAACTACATGCAATTGAAGATAGTTGAACCATAATTGAACTGATAGTGCCACTCCACTCATGTAAATATCAATCCCTAATTTTTAGGATTAAAACATGTATTACTGAAGTGTTATCAATCCTCCAAACAATTAACTGAAGCAAGGTGGGTCCCACCTTCCATGTGGGCACCCCATGTGCTCCTATCTTGTAGGAGCTCTTCTTGGACGTCCCCACATGTTCCTATCATTTAGGAATAATCACAAATGTCAATTTACATGTTCATTTCATTTGAATTTAATCTCTTTCTAATCCTAGTGTTGGAGAACACTTTCAAGGACTTGGGAGATACATGAAATATGTTTAGGATTGGAATTAAAAGGCATCCTATTCACATGGAATATTTTTAGGATTACAATTAAAAGGAATCCTATTCCCAATGAAGGGAAAGCATGCAATTGGAGTTGGTCCTTCTTCTGTTGCTCCTACATCTTGGCCTCTGAGGACTCCTCTTGTTCCTCCACCTACTTCCAACATAGATAAAGGAAAGGAGCCTATGGCTGAGACCCCTATATCTATCTTGTCGCACCTCCTATCCCTTCTTAGGAGCTCCTACTCTTTCATTGGTCACGACCATATAGATTACTCCTCCAATGGAATAGGAAACCTCAGAGTCTTCTCAGGTCTCTCCTCCTAGTATTCATATAACTATCAAAATTGACTTGTGCATGAGCATAAGAATCACCGATAGGTATTGGCCTAGGAATGTGATACGTTGCAGAAGACCCAAGGTGAGCCTTTTGCTTCTATCTTTGTTTCCATTTATATTCCCCTAGCTCTACTCCTATTCTTGATTTTACTCCTATCTCCCCAAATTTTCTTTTGGCTTCCTCAATGGATATTGATAAACGTCACCCTAAGCAAGTGTAGGCGTTTGTTGATATTTCGTTGGAGCCTCCCTTGATCACTTCTCTACCTGATCTTCCTCCTTTTCTTGAGCTCGTCATTATGACTCACACAAAGGTTGTATCTACTATGGATCTTTCCATCGCTTTTCCTTTTGAAGACCTCTTAAGTGTAAATCAAAACATGTCCTTAGTATGAAAGGAAACCATGAAAAGTCTTCTTCTTCATCCCATCCTAGTTTAGCTTGTATCATTCTTGTAATAGAGTTTTCACCTTCCTCCCTAGAATTTATCACTATCTCTCTTTTGGAGGTGGAAAATGACTCCCTAGTTCATCCAACTCTTACTCAGTCAAAAGACTTCACTCTAGAGAAGTGTATGTTTAACTCGATGAAGGACATCCCAAATTTTTCATCTATCTTTCTAGATTGATGATGTTGACCTTGTAGGAGCTTGTCAATAAGAATTTTGAGGTGGTATCCTCCTTGGATCTTATTGTATGTGAGTTGAAAGGTATTGCTCTTGATGTCCTTCCTCTACATGATCATCTTCCCTCCCCTTACAATGACCTAGATTGGGAGAAAGATGACTCATTAGAGGTTTTGGACTAGAGAAATACCCTTTCTTATCTTTAGATTATATTTTCATACTTGTTTGTGTGTCCCTAGTGCTTGTTTGTTTATATTTGTGATCTCCCTTGGAGGACCCTTGTTACCCTTATAGACACATGGATACAAGAGAGAAAATATGTCATAAAAATTCTTCTATCTATTTCTTCATTCTTATATTTTTTCATAAAACTTGCATTTCATGTCAAGAAAAATGCAAAGAATTAGTGCATTTAGGCCTATTTCATGTTGAACCAATTTTTTATTTATCTTCATGTGCTATTCTTCTCATTCCAATCTATGTGGGGGGTGATGATAGTTCATATGTATCACACTATATATGCATTTATGATTTGTTTTGAACCCAAATAATTGGATCCCATTATGTTTTAAATCTTTTCTTTTTATTGATGTTGTGGATTATATGTGTTATCCCTTGTGTGATAACATTCCATGAATACAATATCTCACTGTGTATATCATTACACAACATATCTCTTTCTTTCTTCTCCTTCGAATGACTTGTGCTCCTTTGTGTAGCACATACCATTCTAAGGGGGGAATATCATATCTCATTATTATTGTTTTTAAAAAATATAGCTTAAAAATATTGATGTATTATGAAATTCTTGTCCATCTTGGGGGTAATATGACTAGACTTATCTTTTATCTTGATCTCATCATATAGCTTGGGGGAAGCCTAAATAGACTTTTTTTCTATGACTATCTTGCAATGTAGTTTGTAGCAGCCATAGGCCCATTCACTTGTTGTATGGTTCCTAGCATAACATGGATTTCTAGCCATACTTATCAATAGTGTCTTTATATCTAGTCAAATTTTTATTATGTCTATTTTTTTCTTTTTCGTATAACATTTTTTTTTGTAGCTAACATGTTTGTGGTGAGATTACAGTCAACTTTGTAGGATTAAAGACCTATGTCATCTTTGTGTCTTGGTTCAACTTTTCAATTGCATATACTGGATTGAAGTCTTCTGTCCTCTTCATCTTGTGTATATTCTTTCCAACCTATTTCTCTATCTACTTTAGCTCACATTGGCTAAAAATCATATGCTTGCTAAAGTGGGGGGAAATGTTATGTTGAAAATTGCATCCTATGTAGTTTCACATTCCATAAACCTCCCCCTTAGATGAATTAATTCAATAATGCAATATTCCCTTAATTTTGTCCTTAACCTATTCATTATTGGTTGTTAAGATGATTTTTTGTGGATGATCATATGCCACGTAGACATCTACACACCGTGTGAACATCCAAAATATATTTTTAATTGCAGTAGCCATTTAGGTATTACACTTTCTAGCTACCTGTGAGTGTAACACCTTTTCAACTTGTAGTCACACCAAGAATGACCCCTTTTATTGCATATATTTCATTTTCCCTCTCATTTTTTCATTCATTTAATCTATCTCTCATTCATTCAATCTATCTCACTCATTCTTGAGCACTCTCTCAATATTCTTCATTGTTTCACTCTCATTCTCTCATTCTCAAGATTTTTCTATTTCTTTACCACCTGATTTACATTCTTGCTCTCTACATCAAAGCTTTGGCACTATTGGCATATCATTCTTGAGCTTAGATATCACATCTTTCTTTTGGAATTCTCCTTCGCCAAATGAGGGAATTGAAGTTGGAGCTTTGTTGGGGGCTTCATTATTAGACCTATTGTGAGTGTCTCTTTTCCTCTTCTTTGTTATATCAATTCCTTTCCATTTAATTTATTTTATGTTTGTCTTTATTACCTCTCTATTATTTTATCACTTTTGAGTATTTAGTTAATCAAAACTGTTAGTGGGCTCTAAGTTGTTTTTTGTGGTAAACTCAGTTTTCATTCATACAAGACTACAACATGTCATGATTGATGAGTCCAATTAATGGCTCAATTTTGATAGTGTTTGTTATATGTTTTTTGTTGCTATCATAGACTTTGGCACTTGGTTGTTGACATTTTCCATGTTATTTCCTTAGAACCATAGACCTTGGGCATAAGTTTATCCTTGTGACTTTTAATGACATTAACATGCTATGTGAATTATCTATGTTAATTTTACATGTGGATTGAATAGATGTTAATTTAAGGTAATTTTGGGTATGCAATTTTTTGTGCGTGCTAATATCATTATGCAGATGTTGATGTCAACGAAGCTTGCAAAGTGGAGAAATTCCTGCCAGCTGGTCGGTTTCCAAGAGAATAAAAAAGGTGGTCATTAAAAGGTCAAAGGTGGGAAAAATCTCAATGGAGGGAAGCTTCCAATGGAGGGAAATTCTTAGTTCAAAGAAAAGATTGTAACTACATTTTTAATAGTCATATTTGTTTGTTGAGAAATTATAGGGAGTGTGTTGTGCTAGATTCTCATTGGAGCAAGTCTACTTTGACCAATTTGGTGCATGCATAACTTCCTCCATCTTTTTCTATGCTTCAATAAGTGGCATCCTCCTATTTTGATGGAGTCAACTGCCTAGGTAGTTAGGGTTAATAAGTATTTTTTCTCTTTATAAATAATGGCCAGATGCCCCTTTTGGGAAGGTTGGACATTTTGAGATTGTACTTGCATTTTCCACTTTTAGCAATAACGTCATATTGCTAAGATGTTGTAATCACGTTTTCAAGAAATAATATAATATTTTGAGTTGTTGTATTTGAGTTAGCTTAAGGAAGACTCACTCAAGGGGGCCCACTTGGTGAGGATTCCACTCATTTAGTTTAAAAGTTATTTTTTGTTCAACAATCAGTTTTAGTTTTAACAACTGTTTGTTCCTGTAGCCATTGAAATTATGTTCTATGACTATTCCTACAACCAAGGAAGACATAATAGTTTCCTTTCTGTTTGCTGGAATTTCCATTTCCATCATTCATTTTCAGTCTAGTTGTTAATGCTTAGCTTGCAGATGTTGATTTATGCTCAGTGTTTAAGTTGATTCCTTTCTAGTATTTCATTTCTAGTATTGTTTCTTTCCTAGTTTATGGATGATTACAATGGAGTCCTAGTGCACATATAGTGCTGACCCATTTCAAGTTTATGTCCCTGGGTTGATAATGAAGTGCACCTTCATGATGAGTGAGATAGCTACTTAGTGCAGATGTCCAATCTCCAAGTCACAACTCTAAGGGCTTAATTATTAAACCATTAGAGGAGGCCAACATTTTGGCATTGTTGTCAAGGATGGTGTCAAACTAGGAAGTTCTTTGGAGTCATTGATAGTTTTTTTTTCTTGATGTAGCATTTCTGAAGTTTTTTCTTAGCATACCCTTCATCTAGGAAAGTAATGACCTGCTATTATTTCACCAATTCTTTGTGTGAGTTGGCTAATACTGAGTTGATACCACATGCATAGAGGAAGGAGAAGAGATGCTTATAGGAGATTCCTTCCTAATGAACCTGATCCATTTCAACTAGAAGAGCTTCAAAATCTGCCAAGAGATTTTAAAGAAGAAGAGGCACATCCTTTTGTTGATGCATTTCCCAATTTGACTAGTTTTGAAACTTCTTTTGAAGACCAAAACCTGATTGAGAATCCATTTTATTTTTAACTCCACCAAGCAGGCATGGGTGATGCAAACTGAAACAGACCCAACCAACCATCTTTTTAATTCCCTATTGCTCATTAGAATGAAGTTGATAACCTCAAAAAAATCCTTGCTTCAATCCTTCCTAAGTTCTATGGGCTTGTCACAGAAGACCCTGATACTTTCTTGTTTGAGTTTGATATCCTCTACAGAAGCTATGACTATACCATTGATGCTCATAGACTTAAGTTGTTTCCTACCACCTCAAAAGAAGCTGCATTATGATGGTTTATGAGCTTAGGTAGGAATACTGTAGAGACTTGAGATGACATGAAAATAAATTTCCTTGAGAATTACAAAGAGTATTGTAGGGGTAGTCATATGAGAGGAGATGACATTTTTAGGATGCAGCCGAAGGAAGATGAGAGTTTGGAGGACTACATTTCAAGGTTTCTATTTTTCCTGTAGAAATATCCACATCATACATTCAATGAAGAGTCTCAAAAGTTACTCTTCCTTAGAGGAATCAATGAAAGCTACATTGATGTTTTGGACCTGATGGGAGGAGAAGATGTCACCCAAGTTCCTTGGGATGATATTAAGAATATATGTCAGAACTATTCTAGGGAAACTTCAAAGAAAGGAAGAGGTTAGAAATTATCTATGGGTAAATCATCCACCAATGGAGTTTCAAGGATGGAGATTACTCACTTGTTGGTAGATTTCAAACAATACATCATAAATAATCTGGCTACTCAGCTGGATACACTTTAAGCAAAGAAGAAACATGAGGAGGTATACCCAATGTTGGAAAAATATGGCCCTCATTACAGATAAAAGAAGAAGGGATGCAGATGAAAAATGGTAGCCAACATTGATAGAAAGCAAATACCACCTGAGTTCAAGCCAATCTAGGGTGGTGATGATCAAGTTTACCACATTGCATAATGGAGACCATAGGATCCAAGACAAGGTATGCTACCATATCCATTATCTTTTGTTGGGCCTTATTTCAATTCTTATGCATCTGGTAACCAATGGCAACCCCCATATCCATCCAACTATGGAGGATATCCACCTTAGCCTTGGAATAAACCTCCAAACACTTGGCCTAATCACCAAAACTCTTCACCCAATGGAAAAAATCTCAGGGGAATTAGCAACAATTCAAGGGGAATTGGCAACCACCTCCAGGAAACTGGTAGTAGACATCCAAATGGAGGGGAGGACAACAATGGCCAAACCAAACAACTAGCTACATGCAACCACCTTCTCAGCCTCAACAACCTGCTATCATGCCTCCTCCTACTAGCTCAATTTCTAGCACACCTAGACCTACTTAGTTACCAGCTCAACCCACACCCAACCCAAATAAAAAACCACAACAACAACCATTCTATTATGTAAATCCTAATCAATTCCCTACATATGTTGTGAGTGTGAGTGACATCCATCTATGTTTAGGAACCAATTTTCCAACCCCTTCCACTCCTATCATCACTGAGCTTCCTGTGGAAGAAGATGAGCATCAGAATGTTCCCATTCAACCAAGTGTGCCTAAAAATCCTGAACCAGTTTAGCAGACTGATCAAGATCCACCATTTCCTCAAAGGTTAGAAGTTGTTAAAAAAAAGGAAGAGAAGGAGGAAACAACCTTTGACATTTTGGATCAACTGAAACATATATGTGTCAAGATACCTTTATTTCAGGCCATAAAAGATGACCCTATATATGGCAAAGCAATCAAGGAAGCATGCCTCAAAAAGCCAGGCAGGAAAAAGAAAGACCCCACTACAGTTCATGTGGTGGGACAACTGGCAGATATCATGCTTGGGAAAGTGACTGTTCCTAAATACAATGACCCAGGTAGTCCTGTGGTAGGAGTTGTTATAAATGGGATCCAAATAAAGAATGCTCTAATTGACTTGGGAGCAACAATAAATGTGATGACTAAGGATGTCCTGCAACAACTAAATGTTGTAAACATGAGACCTACTCCTACTATCCTGTAACTTGTTGATAGTTCCACTGTCAAACCAAATGGTATAGTAGAAGACCTTGTGGTAACTCTAGACTCTTGGGACTACCCAACAGATTTCATGATTCTTTCTCCTAAAGCTACACTAGGCGGGTATCCCATTATTCTAGGAAGGCCATGGATAGCCTTAATAGATGCTTACATTGGATGCTGGTTAGGTGACATGACTATTTGTTATGGGAAAAACACCAAAAATCTTGTTCTCTACCCTCCTACTCAACCATCCCATGATATGGATAGCCCCATATGGTCACCTATTGGGGAAGAGGCAAAGGAAGTCAATTTAGTGGCACAACTCATGATGAAAAGCAGAAGTCCTTTCATGTAGCTTTAGGAAGAAGATGAAGTATTGTCCAACATCATTCATAACCATTGTGAGGTGCATGAAGCATCATCCTCTCAAGAATCTAGTTTTGTAGGTCTAATGAAGACACTTCTACCCGCTCTTCCTACAACTGAACTTCCTGCAACAGCTGATATGCTTCATACATTGCTACCACATGAACTAAAAATGCCAAGAATTAATGAAACAACTATGATTGAATTAACCACACAAATTCAAGTGTCAAAAGGGAAATATCTGAATATTAACATGAAGTTGAGTCAAGAGCAACAGTTGTCCCTGAAAAACCTGTTGAAGACCCATCAACATGCATTTGCATGGGACTACCATGACATGAAAGGATTGGACCCCAAGATAGATCTGTACTCATAGGATACATATCAAAGATGACTGCACTCCTGTAAGGCAGCCACAAAGGAGAATTAGGGGAATTGCATAAATTATTGGATGCATGATTTATCTACCCTATCTTAGACAACCAATGGGTGTCTCCATTGGTGATTGTGCCCAAAAAGGGAGGAAAATGGAGAGTTTGTGTTGACTACAGAGAGTTAAACTCTGCCACCAAAAAGGATCATTTTACCTTTCCCTTCATTGACCAAGTACTGGATTCACTTATAGGAAAGCAATACTTTTCTTTTCTAGATGGATTCAATGGTTATAATCAGATACAGATTGCACCTAAGGATCAAGAGAAGAAAACCTTTACCTATCCTTGGGGTATGCATACTCAATACTTCCATTTGGGTTGTGTAATGCACCTACAACTTTTTAAAGAGCAGTCATCAGTATATTTTTAGATATCTCACATGATTGCATGTAAATCTATATGGATGATTTTACTACCTACAGTGCTGATTTTATAGAAACATTGGAAAATCTAAGGAAATTTTTACAGAGATGTGAAGACCATAATATGTCCTTAAAAAATGAGAAAAGCTTCATGATGATGCAGGAAGGAGTAGTCCTTGGCCACTACATCTCTCACAAAGGAATTCAAGTAGATCTTTCCAAGATTGAGGTGATTACCAATCTTCCTATACTTGCAAAGAAAAAAGATGTAAGAAGTTTCTTGGGACATGTAGGGTACTATAGGAATTTCATCAAAGATTTCAGTAAAATGGCAGCCCCTTTGTACAATCTCCTAACTAAAGATGTTGAGTTCTAGTGGATAGAGGAGTGTGACAAAGCATTCTCTAATTTGAAAGCAACTTTAACCCATGCTCCTATACTCAAAGGCCCTAATTGGGAGCTTCCTTTTCATATTCATACATATGCATCACACTATGCCATAAGAGTTGTTTTGGGACAAAAAGAAGGAGCAATTGAGAATGCAATCTATTTTGTTAGAAAAAATCTCCAAGGGGTTGAGTTTAATTATATAGTGACAGAAAAGGAGATGTTGGAAGTCGTCTATTCCCTTAACAAATTCAGGCACTACATAATAGACTATCATATCTTTGTGCATACAGACCATGCAGCCATAAGATACCTCATGAATAAGCCCTTGATTTCAAGAAGGCTGGCAAGATGTTTGTTGCTAATGCAAGAGTTTGAAATCACCATTGTTGATAAACCAGGCAAGACAAATGTTGTAGTAGATTTCCTCTCTAGGTTGACTACATTAGAGGACACTCAAGTCATTGATGACTCTTTCCTTGATGAACATTTGTTTTCCATCAGTGTGCATACACCCTGGTATGCTGACATAGCCAATTATCTGGTTATAGGGAGATTTCCTCCTCATTTATCTCTAAAAGAGAGAAGGGTGCTCATTGAGAAAAAATTTCCTTTCTCATGGATTGTAGGATGCTTATTCTACACTGGTCTAGATCATGTAATGAGGAGATGTGTAAGGGAAGATGATACATATGAAATATTGCATGCATGTCACAATGAACCCTGTGGAGGGAATTTTGCAGCCAAGAGGACAACAATGAAGATTCTTAACATAGGATATTACTAGTCGACACTTCACAAGGATGCAAGCAAGTATACTAGAAAGTGTGATAAATGTCAGAGGATGGGCTGACCAATTGGTCAAAGAATAAATGTTAGAGGATGAACAGACAAAATCACTGCAACTGGTGCTATTTGAACAACAAGAGTTGGTGCAAAGGAAGATTTTGGTAGGAACACATAAACCCCCTACTTTTTCATGGAATTTTGTAGCTCTGAACCTATGGAGTGAGATGCAAAGAAAAGAGGAAGAATGAAAAAAGGAAAAACAAAATCTACATGATGAGATTAAAAAGAAAAATACAGAAATCGAAGAAAAGAATGCAAAAATTGCTGTCTTGAAAGAAAAGGTGGACAATGTGGTAGATTTAATACCCAAAATGATGGCATGCAGAACTCCCCCAAGAGTGTATGTTCTGCATTTGAAGGAGTGAAATCTTTCCTTTAAACTGTCAAAGATTATTTCAAG
This sequence comes from Sequoia sempervirens, assembly GCA_007258455.2. NCBI lineage: Eukaryota > Viridiplantae > Streptophyta > Pinopsida > Cupressales > Cupressaceae > Sequoia > Sequoia sempervirens. The sequence goes on along the minus strand of VDFB02380966.1, from coordinate 13,116 downwards.
TTTGAGCCCTTCTCTTGACATTCCACATGAATTTTTCCAGGGTTATCAGTTTGCCCCTCCTGAAGTTAAAAATATGTTGTGTGAACTATACTTGCATAATTATGTTGTGTTTGATGATCATGATTGGAATCCCTTACTATATATTGGAGGTATCCATTTAAGGGAATTTATGTACTAGATTCAGAATTAAATTAGTTGGGGACATCAGTTTAGGACTTACAGGGAGAGAGAATTTCATACTCCCTTGGTTCTCAGGGTTGAATCTAGTAACCCTACAGACATTTTTCAAACATGGCACAAATTCCTTTATCACCCAAGCTACATCAGGAGGATTATGCCTGATATAGAAGAAGCTTACAAAGAATATGAGAAGGTAGCTGAAACTACAGGGAAATTGGTAATGGGATACTTATCACAAAGGTGGAACAATTTTCCAAATTAGTTGAAACAAGTTGAACCTTACTCTTTGTAGAATTATTCTGCAACATGCAAACGAGTTGACAAATACATACAGATTGGAAGGATGAAACAACAATTTTGGCTTCCATTAACATTTCATCCACCTACACTATTGTGGCCTATACTAGATTACAAGTTTTATTGGTATGACATAGCTGTAGAAAGGGAAAGATGGAACATATTGGAGAGCGAGCAAGGATTCTATCGGGATCCTAATTCAAACACTGCAGAGACCGATGTGGGAAAGTTGGTAGTCGTTCACTTCAAAGCATTGACTAGGCAAAAGAATAGTGCTCCCTCTACTAGAGGACCAACAAAACATTAGGTTGGGGGGAATGATGAGTCCAATTAATGGTTCAATTTTGATAGTGTTTGTTATATGTTTTTTGTTGCTATCATAGACTTTGGCACTTGGTTGTTGACATTTTCCACGTTATTTCCTTAGAACCAGACATTGGGAATAATTTTATCCTTGTGAATTTTTATGACATTAACATGCTATGTGAATTATCTATGTTAATTTTACATGTGGATTGAATAGATGTTACTTTAAGATGATTTTTGGTATGCAATTTTTTGTGCATGCTAATATCATTATGCAGATGTTGATGTCAACAAAGCTTGAAAAGTGGAGAAATTCCTACCAGTTGGTCAGTTTCCAAGAGAATAAAAAAGGTGGTCATTAAAAGGTCAAAGGCGGGAAAACTCTCAATGGAGAGAAACTTCCAATGGAGGGAAATTCTTAGTTCGAATAAAAGATTGTAACTACCTTTTTAATAGTCATATTTGTTTTTTGAGAAATTCTAGGGAGTGTGTTGTGCTAGATTCTCATTGGAGAAAGTCTTCTTTGACCAATTTGGTGCATGCATAACTTCCTCCATATTTTTCTATGCTTTCAATAAGTGGCATCCTCCTATTTTGATGGAGTCAGCTTCCTAGGTAGTTAGGGTTAATCAATAGTTTTTCTCTCTATAAATAATGGTCAGATGCCCCTTTTGGGAAGGTTGTACATTATTATATTATACTTTCTTTTTCTAGTTTTAGTATGTAAACGATGATTTTGGGTTAACCTCACAATGCTTTACTCCTCCTAGGGTTTTTCACCTAAAAGGAGAAAGGGAATTGGATGGGGTCCAAATGCAAGGGTTTACACTCAAATTCAATGTAAATGAGATGTATTATTCCTAATTAAGATGTTCTAATTCTCTAATTTGAAATTGAAATGATCTAATGATGCAAAACTTAGAAAATGTAAAGTGTTGGAAAACACAATGTGATATGTAAAAATGCCTAAAAATGCAACTAAATGATGAAATGACAGAAAAAAATGAAAGGCATGCACCTGGAATCTAAAGTTTGATGTGGAAATATTCTAGAATCCTAAAAAACTGGTTGAAAATATTGTCTAGGACACTTACGCTAGATTGGGTGACTTAGTCCCAGTTTCGGGAAACTTTGCTAGAACAAGAATTTGCCAAATGGGTATCTAGAAATGTCAAAATCAGTTTTTAGGCCCAGAAGTAGGACTAATCCACCACTAGTGGTGACTTAGTCCTCCTGCAGATTTTGGGAATCTCGGGATAGAATCTTGTAGCCTCAGGTCTGCACTTTCTTTTCTGATAGGTGTCCGCACTTGATTCTGTAGAAAACAGGATAGAAAGTCTCTCCAAGCTTGAACTAGGGTTGTGTTGACTTGATTTACTTTGTATAATTCTTGATCACTTTTCAACACCTATTGCTTGACAAATCTGCATACAAAATTCTACAAACACACATGCAAACGGGGAAAAATGGTTAAGGGTTAGAGAATAGGGGTTTGCCTTGGTCAAACCCCACTTTGGTAATCAAACCCTAAGCAATGAAATGAAAGGAAAATAGAATGATAAATAGATAACATGCAAATTTCATAAACTTACCACACCTTTGATGTTCAAAATATGAAGATATGCAATGAAGTGCTCCAATAGATTGACTTGATAATGCTTGATTTGCTTGAATGCTTGTGAGTAACTTGATGAATGTTTGGATTCTTGTAAACTAGGAGAGTGTAGGAGGAGATGTAAAATGAGGGGAAAAACCCTTATTTATATCTGATTTTACTAAATTTTCCCAAAAGTAACACATCATAGGCCGACCTCAAGGGTTAGGGGACAAAATCCCGCTAGAAATTTAAAAGTATTTTGAGTTTTGTGCCAAAAAGGACCAAGTTTCCCCTATTGGTGACTTAGTCTCACTTAAGCAAATTAAGTGGGTGTCGGGAATTTCAGGGCATTAAAAGTTTTCCAATGGGGATATCCTCAAAAACACACTTGAAAATGGTCAAAAAGTGTATTAAGAGGTCATTTAGACATGAGAAAGGGTTGAATTAGTGAAGACAAGTCTAGAAAAGCATGAAAGTGAGTTACAACACTTCACAACACTTCAAAATAAGACTTGGTAAGTGATAAAACAAAGGTTATTTAAGTGAATTATGATGAAAGGGTCCTAGAAAAGTGTGAAAGTGGGTTACAACACTTCACAACACCTTTACAAGACAACCTAGAAGTTTTAATGATTAACAAGGGTCCAAGACCTAATTTGAATGTGTTGACCACATCACAACATTAAACCAAGGAAAAATCAAGCCAAAGTCCACTAGAAAGACTCAAGTGAGCATAAAAATGTCAACTATACATTTTTTGGCAACACATAGTAATATAGTCGTATTGTTGAGATGTTGTAATCATGTTTTCAAGAAATAATATGATATTATGAGTTGATGTTTTTGAGTTAGCTTAAGGAAGACTCAAGGGGCCCCACTTGGTGAGGATTACACTCATTTAGTTTAAAATTTATTTTTTGTTGAGCAGTTCGTTTCAGTTTCAGCAACTGTCTATTCCTGTAGCCACTGAAAATTTGTTTTGTGACTATTCCTATAGCCAAGGCAGGTAGAGTAGTTTCCTATCTATTTGTTGGAATTTCCATCCCTATCATTCATTTTCAATCCATTTGTTAATTCTTAGTGCAGATGTTGATTTATGCTCAGTTTTTAAGTTGATTCCTTTCCAACATTTCATTTCCAGTATTGGTTCTTTCCTAGTTTATGGATGATTACAATGGAGCCCTAGTGCACAAACTAACTCATTTGACTTTAAAATCCAATGAAAAATGTCTGACGAAATATGTATAATTTGATGTATCGTCGGGTGCTTGTAAAATTTGATGTGTAATTTTCAATTTTTTAAAAGTTTATCCCCAACATTCGTCAAAATTTTGACGAACTTGGGTTTCATCTAAATTTCGACTATCAGTTTCATCAAAATTTTGACTATCAGTTTCATTGAAATTTCAACAAACATGAAAAATAAGAAAAAAATAAAATTGTGGCTGACATAAAGAAAAGTGAGTTCGTTGATTTATTGGGACAATGTTTTGCTCTACTTGAGACAGTTTGTGGAGAACTAAGGACGATTTTCTTGGGAAAAATAAGAAAAAATTCAAGAAGATATTGCCAGGTTGAGGTTAGTCATTGTCTTTTTGTAGAATTCAGTTGTGAAGTCAGATTTGTAGTTCTAGGTTTGGAAATCATATTTTAAAGCAACATCACATCAGATTTCATTTTTAGAGGTTTAGGGTTTTGAGAATTTCAGGTCCAGATTTTGTTGTGTGGAATCACCATAAGATCACAACCAAGGAACAAATTTGTGTGACTATAATTATGTGATCCATAACTCTATGGTCATGTCACACAGTTGTGCTATAACAAATACATGATGCATTCATGTGTGACCCAAGTTTAATGTGGCTATGTTGTGATAGAAATGGAGGTACTCATATAATGTAGCTAATTCAGGTTGTATAATGTAGGTGTCAATCATCATTGGGTGCATTTAGGCTGTCTCAAGTTTAACAGGTTACGATGTAATTATAGCATGATCCAAGAGTGATTACCTCTTGCTGCAATAAAGATCATATAACTCTAGTTGATATGTAGAGTGGTTGTGTTATATCAATTATGTAGTGCATTCAAGCACAACCCATGTTTAATGGGCTATTCTAGAGAGTGATCAATATTTTCTAAACCTTATGAATGTTACTTAAAAGTGTATAGCTTAAACTACAAACCAAGTTTGTTACATACTTGAATGCAATCTTGGGTTACCACAAACTATAATAATGTGATTTGGTAATAAACATTATGGAAAGTATTAAAGCAAGACCCATGCTATATAGGATACATTTCCCTAATCAGGTTTACATACCTTAATGCTCAAACACAAGCTTCCCACACACTCTAGGATACAATCCAAGATCATACCACAACTTTGTCAAGACAACTAATTTTCTGACCCAAGATTTAAGGTTATTTTTTAATACCAACATAAGCATTGGTAAGAGGATGATTAGGGTACATTCCCTAGGCCTCCGTAGAAACATAAACAATAACTCTAGCGGATTAGTGAGGTTACAATACCAGAAAGATTGAGACATTGTAGCTAATAACAAAATTTTGCAATCTAAAGATTGTAGCCAATAACAAGCACACTATGTAGCTTAGCGACATTTTTAAATGCAATCTATGGTAAGAAGAATGACATTCACTTGAGATGTGACAGTCAAAAAGAGGTTGAGTAGTGACAAGATAATAAAGCTCAAACCTTGCATAGTAAAGTGGAGATTTTAACAATGAGTTTCCTTACCCCCTTGCTGATCTTAAGGGTTTTTCAAATGCTTTTGGTAGTGTTAGACAATTCAAATGCAATCAGGGATGAAAACACGTGATTGGAATACCTTCATTAAGGTAATTATTCTGGTATATTATATACACTTATATAATGCAAGTAATTTTTATTGTATTATGTTTATTACTTTTGGAAAAATAATGAAAAGATCATTTTATAATTGTTGCAGTACGCTCTACCTCTATCTCTCCTAGACAACTTTGACAACAATGTCTAGAAAGTTATATATGATCTTGGAAAATACATGAGGTAAGTAACGATATTTGTTCAATTCATTGTATACATCTTATAAGTTCCATTTGTTTTACTTGTTATGTAATATATTGTATATTTTTGTTAAATCTCGTTAATATATTTGTGCCTTGAATCACTTGTAGATAGCTGTCATCTAAAGAAATTCATAAAGAAGATATAAATTATTGGAAGAGAAAAATTCCTCATCTAATGTGTGAAATGAAAAAGTGTCTACCTTCGACATTTTTCAATGCACAAGAACACTACCTCATACACCAAGTTGAGGAGATTGAATTGTGTGGACCTGTACACACAAGGTCAATGTGGATGGTTGAGAGGCACTTGAAATTTTTGAAGGCTTTGGTTAGACAAAGAGCACATCCTGAGGGTTCTATGGTGGAGGGATATATGGTATACCAGACCATGGTGTAAATTAGTGAATATCGTCCTAAGTTTGTAGCAAAGATCCATGTAGATTGCATTTGGGATCCCAACTCCATTAACAAATTCAAAGGGGAGTACCTGATGGGGAAAGGTAGGTTGATGAAAGTGAGGTAATTATAAGATGGTCATGGAGATTAATTGAAATACATTTTACATATGGTTTTTATGTATATTGTACTTATTTAATTTTTAATCTTCAATATACATCAATTATAAATTAAGGTTGTATACTGTGGTATTTAACTAATTATACGTTGTTTGTAAATTTCAATTTGTTTTGGTACAGTTGGTCGAGAGTGGGATGCACTACATTTGTACATCACAAACAATCTTGATAGGATGATGGTATGAATTGAACGATGTCAACAATCTAGTCGCACATTAACATGGGAAGGTGTGGCTTCATTGGTTAAAGAAGCTCATCGTAATGGAGATTCCAATGTTACACAAAGGGAAATTGATTTAGCATATGGTTTAAGAGATAAACAGGTACATATAAATATATTAATCACCCATATTATTTAATTATTTTGAATTATATTGATGTATATATATGTTGAGATTGTTTTCTTTGCATACATTCGGCCAAGAATAAATATGTTTATCAACTGACAATATTGCAATAATTTTTACATGTTTGACATATTGCAGGTGAAACACCACAAGGCTATGTGGTGCAATGGTTGTAAATTTTGAATCAAAATGTTGGATGACATGAAGAAAACTTGTGATTCTGGTATAACTGTAGTCTTTCAGGTGACTAATGTTTCATCTAGAAGCAACATACATCTAGAAGTCTCAGAAAATTGATACTATGGGATTTTGGATGATATACTTGAGTGTGACTTTAAGTCATTCAGATTAATTTTGTTCGTTGTCCTATGGTATAGGAACTACGATTGAATGAAAATGATCCTGAGAGAACTATTATTGAACATGATAATGGATTTACCATGGTTAATACAAGGTTGATTGAGCGAGCTGGAAATGAGCCCTATGTTCTTCCAAGCCAATGTGAGCAGGTATTTTACTCAGAGGTTCAGGTAAAACGGGTTGTTCATTTGTTGTTAGACATGATCCAAGAGGAAGGCCTGGTAAAGTATAATTTGGTGGAAGAAGAAGATACCAAAGAACTAGAAGATGATGTAGATGATGATCAGGATCAACAGTTAGTTGATGATGTCCCCGACAAAGATGTCAAAGAGGAGGAACTAGATCATGATGATGTAGGAGTTAATGTTCATGAAGATGATATCCATGTGGATGATGACATTATTGAAACCTGATATCAATAATGCATGATGATATGACCAATCCTTACAATGTTTAAATCGGATGGAACAAAGAGTTGGATGAAGAAGAAGATCAATGACATTGAAATGTATGAGTTATGAATTATATTATCTATTTGATATGAATCTCCTGATAGAATTATATTTGACTTATGTGGTTACATAATTAATTCATGATGTTTTTAATTTTTATGCCATTACATAATTAATTTAATGATGTACTTTTTAATGTTTGAAAGATCAAAAAATTAAAACATTGCAATAGTGATGTTAACAACCTTGAAATTAGTGTGTTTTATGTTTCATGTGATCATAAAAGATTAAAAAGTCAGTTGTAGAGGTGGTTGTTCAGTGGTTGATGTGTAAAGGCCTTTAAAAGGCATAAATTGATCATTGTAATGGTTGTTGATGGTTGAGGATTTAAAATACAAGCTCTTGACATTCAAAAATCTATTTTTTTCTTCAAAATTTCTGTATTTTTCCTGTTATGCAACACTGTATAGTCACATGCAACCATATTTTGATGTGAAATCAATTCCAGGTCATGAAAATATGTGTTAGCTTTGATTTGAATCTAATTTGAGGGCTTAAGGCGTTGATTTGAGTTAGAAAGCTTCATTTCTTTGCATACAACCCGGATACCCTATTTTTGAGGGTTTTGTAGTCCAAACATGATATAAAGGGGCTCTTACACTTTTTGTGATTACTGTAGCTTGTGTAAGAGGCCCCATGGATACTGTTGTAACTATAAGATGCATGAATAGGGCGTAGGATGAGAAATAAAGAAGGTATAACTGTTGTCCTCAAGAGTTTTGTGAAAAAAAGCATGTGAAATGAGAGGTACTTTCTGGCCCGATGCTTGTTTTCTCCTTCATTTTCTATAAGAAGGATTTCAAGGCCAGAAGTATGGATTAGCAAGTTAGATATTTTTTGGTTGAGTCTAGGTAAAGTTGCAGAGCAAATTGTAAAGTTCAATGGTTTTAAGAAAAATGCAATATAGGTTTTGAGTCATTCTGTAGTAGGTTTTGAATTCATGGGGATTTGATATTTTATGACAGTATTGACATTTGAATTGAAATGATTAATTCAAACTCATGTCTCTCCATTGTACATGCATATCTGAATTTTGAATAAGATAATCAAGGGTTGTCTCATTCATCTTACTCTTGTGGTGTGTATGATTTTTGTTTTGGCTTTAATTCAAGGAATTAATTAAAATGCTTGAATGGGATTGTAGGTGGATATGTTTTGTATAAGGATTTGATAAGAAGTATTGGGTTAGAATACATGTTGATGAAATTGTAAAACAATGTCCTCAAAGATCTTATATTTTATGTGTTAAATCTGTCATAAACCCTTAGATCGATGTTTATGAATTTGACACCCTCAATGGATATATGGCACTGATGTAAGTTGTACTAATTTGTATGGTTTAGTATTTTGTTTGTCTTTACCTAGCACTTGCTACAAATTGCAAATCAATGACTATTTTACACTATGGAATGTGTTTTAGTTATCTCATGCTCCAAATAGTTGATATTACTAATGAACAACCAATTCTATTCAGTATTATGCTATTATGTTGAGCTATTAAATGAGATTATTTGTTGTTAATGTTGTTTACGATTATGGTGTAGAGGTTATAAACATGTTAAGGGATTACCCTCCTAGGTCTTGTAGAGCCCAAAGTGTAGGAGGTCTTTAAAATCCCCATTAGTTGGTCCAGGTCCTTCGAGCTACCCTTGATTGGAATTGGCAATTCCATAGGTAAATTAGAAGACCAACCTGGTTACAGTAAAAACAACCAATAGGTAGAGGGGAGAGAGATAGAGGGATTTAGTGAGAGAGAGACAGAGGGAGTGGGAGAGAGATAGAGGGTAGAGGGTTAAGGGTAGAGGAGAGGGAGATAAGAGTGAGTGAGAGAGAGAGAGACTTGAGAGAGGGAGAGGGGGTAGGAGGGTGAGCCTTGAGAGAGAGAGGGAGGGAGGGAGGGAGTGGGAGAGAGATATAGGGTAAAGGGTTAAGCATAGAGGGTTTAAGGGTTTAGAGTTTAAGGGTTAATGGTTAGGGTTTAGGTTAAAGGCAGAGGAGAGAGATAGAGGGAGCAGTGAGAGAGAGAGACCTAAGAGAGGGAGAGGGGTTAGGAGGGGAGGGAGAGAGATAGAGGGTAGAGGGTTAAGCATAGAGGGTAGAGGGTTTAAGGGTTTAGAGTTTAAGGGCTAAGGGTTTAAGGTTTAGGGTTAAGGGTAGAGGGGAGATAGATAGAGACAGAGTGAGAGAGAGAGACCTGAGAGAGGGAGAGGGGGTAGAAGGGAGAGTCTTGAGAGAGAGAGAGGGAGGGAGTGGGAGAGAGGTAGAGGGTAGAGTATTTAAGGATTTAAGGGTTAAGGGTAGAGGGCTAAGGGTAGAATGGAGAGACTTAGGATAGAGAGAGAGAGACAGAGGGAAGGGAGAGGGGAAGAGGGGAGGAAGGGGAGAGAGAGAGAGACCTAAGAGAGGGAGTGGTGCTAGGACAAAGAGACTTCAGAGAGAGAGAGGGAGGGAGTGGGAGATAGATAGAGGGAGAAAGGGTTAAGGGTAGAGGGTAGAGGGTTTAAGTGTTTAGGCTTGCATGGGGTTAAGGGTTTAGGCTTAGGGTTTAGGTTTAAGGGTAGAGGGGAGACACATAGAGGGAGTGGGAGTGAGACAGAGAGAGAGACCTAAGAGAGGGAGAGAGGGTAGGAGGGAGAGACTTGAGAGAGAGAGAGAAAGAGAGTGGGTAGAGGGTAGAGGGTTTAAGGGTTTAGGAGTTTAAGGGTTAAGGGTTTAAGGTTTAGTTAAGGGTAGAGGGGAGAGAGATAGGAGAGAGTGAGAGTGAGAGACCTGAGAGAGGGAGAAGGGGCAGGGAGGGAGAGACTTGAGAGAGAGAGAGGGCAGAGGGGTAGAGGGTAGAGGGTTTTAAAGGTTTGGGGGTTAAGGGTTAAGGGTTTAGGGTTGGTGGGGTTGAGGGAAGAGAGATAGAGGGATCCAGCTGAGAGAGAGAGGAGGATGGAGAGAGAGCAGAGAGCAGGAGGGTTAAGGGTAGAGGGGTAGAAGGTAGAGGGTTGGGCGGGTGAGGGAGTGGTACCAACAGTAAGAGAGAGAGACTGAGAGAGGGAGAGGGGTAGGAGGGTGAGACTTGAGAGAGAGAGAGGGAAAGAGGGAGGGAGTGGGAGAGAGATAAGGGGTAGAGGGTTAAACATAGAGGGTAGAGGGTTTAGAGTTTAAGGGTTAAGGTTTAAGGGTTTAGGGTTTAGGGTAGAGGGGAGAGAGATAGAGGGAGTGAGAGAGAGAGAGACCTGAGAGAGGGAGAGGGGGTAGGGGGGAGATAATTGGTAGAGAGAGAGGGTAGAGGGTTTAAGGGTTAAGGGTTAATAGTTTAGAGTTTTGGGTTATGGGTAGTGATGAAACTTCAAAGTTTTGTTCTCTGTGTTCTATTTTATCCTACCTTGTGTCTTTGGTCATCTATGGTGTTTGGGAAAAGCCTAAGGTTGGGGTTTTACCTTCATCTTCATGTAAAACCCTAGTGTTCATCTTACACTTTGGATGGGATCTATTTGGATGTTACTTTTTGGGAAGGCTTTAAAATGACTTAAGCCCCATCGCTTCATCTAGGTTGGGCCCCCTTTTGTTTTATCATTTTATTTCCTTCGCCTAACTTTATTTTTCCTAAGTCTTTTGTTGGTCTTGTGTTCCCTTGTTAAAAAAAATTATGTCATTGTTTCTCGTCGTCCTAGTGATGTCCCCTTATTCCTTTAGGGGAGAGGGCCCAATAGTTGTGTAGGCTAACTTTCTCAGCATGTAGCAATTGACTGGAATATTGTAGAACCTTCATTTTTTTTTTTGAAATGTAAACTGGTCTCTTATTTATCTATAACTAAGGTTTGGAGGCATGACTCATCATGCAACTCACCACATCAGCAAATCTTTTGAGAAGTGTCTAAAATTTGACTTTTTAAAGGTTCAACCAAAACTTAATCATGGAACCCCCAATAGTTGAACAAAAAAATATCATTTGTTGCTTGTAGAATATCATATTTTTATTTAAATTAAAATTAATATACAACCTAAGTGGACCAAATACTTATTGATAAACATAAATATTTGATATCTCTACCTTTTATATTCAACACATATGGATTAATATTTGAACACAAAAAATTTATTTGTTGACAACACATAATTATTTAAAATACAACTTATATTGAACAAAAATGGACCAATAGTTGAACACTAAAACATTTTGAAAATCCTTCACATTTAATGGGAAAATACATGTTATTTATTATGCTCACCTTTTATATTTGTGATAGGACAAACTATTAATATAAAATTATCCAATGCTTGTACATTGCTACCCCAATTGTTGTACACATAAGAACAATATTTTTTCACTATGATAACAATACTTGTTTAAACGAGTGTCTTATTTTATTAAATGAGCATTTTATTTTTTAAATGATAATACTTATAGTGGAGAGTTATGATATTTTATTTGAAACAAAAAAATAGTTATTTCACTTCTTCATGAATGTATTTATGTTTTTTTCATATAACATTTAGAGGTTCTCATGTGTTCAAGTATGGGTCCATTTTTTATCAACATTTGGATTGTTTATTTACAATATATAGTATAAATATGTGGTAAGACTGGGTATTATCATCACGATTGAGTGTGTGACTATTGGACCCCACACGACTATTGGGCCCTCTCCCCTAATAAATGTTTTTATTTTGTAGAGGAACAAGTTCACATGGCCGTAGATCAATCGTCATGTGATCTCAGTTGTTCCCCGCCATCCCGCGATGACCCCACCACACTATCTTTGTTGATCGCAACATCATGGGTGAGTGCCACGTGTCTCATTCGGTGAAGCTGAAGGAATGATAAATACTTTGATGCATCTTTAATACATTATGCTGCAGGTCACTAAAGTAGTTATAAGATGCATGTGTTTTAAATCAACAGAGATGTTATAATCTCGATAGAAAGGTGCTCGATGGTTAATAACAAGGTTGGCAACTATGTTGAATGAACATGATTGCCAATGGTTGAGATCCGCAGTTTCCCACCATCACGTGATCAAAATTTGTGAGGTCTTTATTGATTGTGATATCATGGGCGGGTGCCACATGGATCTCCTTGGCAATGAGTAGTAATGTGGGCCCCTTATTTCCATGATGGAGACTATGTCAGTTTGTTTTGAAGGTAGTCATCTGATGATCTGACCAAGGTGAAGGATCGATAGCTAATATTTGAATCTACATCATATGTGATTTGAGACATTCGTGCAGTGCGCGAGTGAGATTTAATGGCGGCCATGACATCTACTGCCATGGTTTGATCGAAATAAAGCAACTATTCTTTTGCTTTTGGTATCACAAAGCATTCAAAACATCTTAAATGGGGATTGTAGGTGGATATGTTCTATATAAGGATTTGATAAGTAGTATTGGGTTAGAACATGGGCGACATATGCCTAAGCCATTAACCCCAGTGGTCATGTCGCTAACAACTTAGCCAAAGCCTTTCATTAAATACTAACCGTGCAATGTGTAGGTCAGCAAAAATAAAGTCAAGCGAAGGAAATAAAATGATAAAACAAAAGGGGGCCCAACCTAGATGAAGCGATGGGGCTTAAGTCATTTTAAAGCCTTCTCAAAAAGTAATGGCCAAATAGATCCCATCCAAGGTGTAAGATGAACACTAGGGTCTTACATGAAGATGAAGGTAAAACCCCAACCTTAGGATTTTCCCAAACACCATAGATGATCAGAGACACAAGGCAGGATAAAATAGAACACAAAGAAAAAAAATTTGAAGTTCATTCACTAACCATAACCATAAACCCTAAACCATTAACCCTTAACCCTTAAACCCCAAACCCTTAAACCCTCTACCCTATCTCTCTCTCTCAAGTATCTCCCTCCTACCCCCTCTCCCTCTC
>VDFB02380965.1:30951-80281 GCA_007258455.2 Sequoia sempervirens | reverse complement strand
GAAATGGTATCATGTCCACACTTGGATCAAAAGGATAAGGAAAAATGTCCTATAATGAGTACCTTTTCATGGTTCCTTTTTGCATATCTTGAAGTTGTTGTTGCAAGTTTTGCATTTGATGTGTTAGGAAATTCACTTGATCTGTGTTTTGTGTGTTGTGTGGTTCAATTTCAACTGCTTTAGGTGCTTCTTTTAGTCGATTGATGTCAAAGTCTTTTGGAAGTTTTGCACCTAGTTCTACTAGCATCAAAAGGTATTTTTCCATATCTTGTTCTAAATTTTTTTCCATGAATTTGTGAAAATTAGGATCTTGTTGTGCAGTTTGAATATCCTCTTGAGTTATCTCATTGGCATCATTTTGGTGGAATCTGTGAAAGGGATTTTCTTCAGCCATGATATTTGGTGTTTCAATTTCTTTTTCTCTCAGTTTTTGTCTTTGCAACCTTGTCAAAATTGGCATACAAGTGTTGTTATTTTTACTAAACTTTGATCTTTTTGTTTTGGTGAGTGCCAAATGGTATTAACTTAATTCGAATAGAATGATAAATTCTATTGATGAGACCAAGTTAAACTTTGATTATTGTGTTTTGTTTCATGATTGTAGGATGATGATCCTGATAATGAAAATTAACGTAATAATCTAGAGTTGTGTTTGGTGATTAGGCACTTTAAAATTGTAAGATCTTGGTTTAAAAAAAAGAATTTGACTTGCAAGGTCCTATTTTTCCAAGTTTAAGACACTGGTTGGACTGAGAAAATGTTTCTGTTATGATAAAAATACAGATTTTAATGTTAACTGTCTGACTGATGGGAAAATAGCTCTCTATTTTTTTTTGTTCTATGGATGCCCTAAAACAAACTGTGGATGTGTTAAAATAGACTGTGTATGCGCTGGAAGATAGGGTGAATGCATTGTCAGGCAAGGTATATGCACTAAAACAGAGGGTGGTTGTGCCAAGATAATGGTAAATTATGGTGACAGACTATGCAGATGCGCTCTAAGATAAGACATATGCACTTAAACAGTGTTTGTATGCGCTATTTGAATGAAAGATGAGCTGAAAGATAGGATGTATGCTCTAAAAAAAATTGTGGATGCGCTAAAATAGAATTTGTCAGTATGTTCACAGTTTTTTCCATTTGTTCTAGTTTTTCTCAGTAAGATGATTAATTCCAGGGTGTAATTTTCTAACTAGTGAAGATAATGGATGGGTATTTTTCTTGTAAATCTCAGATTTTGATGATCTAATTGGATGATACCTTTGAATATAATAACTTCACACACAAAAGCTAGATTGTAAATAGTTGTTCAAATTCTATTTAGTAAACATGTAGTGAGTGTTTTAGAATTAGGTCTGATTCTTTCAATTTCCACATGTTTGACACAAATAAAGACAATTAAAGTAATTTTCTAATTGTCAAGTAGGTCAATTAGAATATCACAACCAAAACTTGCAACTATGTCAGCTCACACAACCCTATCACCCCCTAGAGGGCGCCCATGTTTTTTCCTTTCCCGGTTCTTAACCAAAGTCAAATCCTCCACTTTTGGCTAGGGTCTCTGATAGTTATATGGTGAGTGTCTTGGGGGTAGATTCTTCCCTCCCCTTGCACCGTGATATAAAAAGTGTTCAAAAATTGACACAGTTGGATTCTATTCTAAAGTTCTTAGATAGGGTATCCATTTAGAGTGACAAATTATAAACTCCCTCAAGAGACCTCCCAATGATTTTGGGGATGGTTATCTTGCACACTTCCATTGAATTGTGGGTTTCCCCAAATTCACTTTTGATTATAGTGGGTTGGAAAACCTAGCTTTGATTGTTCCCACTTAGGTCGTTCCTGTAGGGTGAGTATTTTTTCCCACTATGATAGGCCTTCTAAAGGATTTAATAAAGTAAGATAGCAAGTCTTGCATTTTGATCACCCAGTTAAGGGGAGAGCATAAACCTATTGCTTTTGAAACATAGAGAACATGGGGTTCAAACTAGTTGATTAATTAATCGAGATTCACTATCTTAACCAAAGGAAAAAAAATAATCAAATTAAAATCCTTGCAAACATTATTAGTAATTTGCAAGTTTTTTGTCTTTGACCGATGTAAGTTTTCCCACAATTGTCTTTGACAAGCGTATTTTGCACCTAGAACATAAAAAATAGTGATTAGTCCTCAGATTTTTAAATTTTTACTAAAATACTTAGATGCGCCACAAAAGTTGTCAGATGCGCTAAAACATAATATAAATGCGCTATAATAACAGTTATATGCGCTACAAAAATTGATGGATGCACCAAAATAAAAATTTATGCGTTAAAAGAAAACCCCCTGTTTGATGAAACAAAAACTTAGATGTGCTAAAATAGACTATGGATGTGCTGGAAGATTGTGTGAATGCACCAAAATAGTGCTCAGATGTGTTAGAAGATCTATTGTATGCACTGTAAAAACTCTCAATCGTGCTAAAACAAAACACGTTAGAAGCTTGCAAGCGTACTTTTCAAAAAAAAAGTTTAAAATGGGGTTTTTGGGCCCCATGGTGGGCGCCAATTTATGTGTGAGTAAATGTGAGTAAATGTTAATCAACAGAATCAATAAGACATTATATCAATAGATCTAAACAAAGATTAATCTAATTTAAGCAAAGAATCTACTAAAAGTGTCATATTGCTCTCTATCTCCAAAGATTTATTAAATCATGGGGCTCTCAAATTTTGATTGCACTGTGACTATTAAAATTCCAACTAGAGAATGAGAATGATAATCTATATGATTGCTAAATGATATGCAAGGTATATGATGTAAAAGCTATGATACTGATTGTTGATAATGAAAGCTATATGGTGTGATATGATAATGGAAACTATATTAAGATGCAATCTATGATAAAAGACATGATTATAAATGAAATGATATGCTATTTTCTATTTATATTTGCTAAAATGTTTGATTGCTCAATTTATATTTCTGCAGAGTAAGATTGCACAAGATTTAGATCTTTTTCCTGTAGACAAAGGCTATATTTATAGATTCCCGACAATACATTTGTGAAGGGGCAGCAAAGCAAAGGTCTAGATTTGAGATGAAGAATTGAATGGTGAAGGATGAAGAAGCTTGAGATGATTATGGAGATTATTCCTCCCCACAAAAATACTCAGCCAGAAGATAGGAAGAAGCAATGGAAGAAGATGAAGAAGTTTGCCTGCAAATTTGTCTCCAATTTGTCTCCAAATTTTCCTGTGAAGGTTGAGATGAATTAAATTAGACATTTCATATCTAATTTGGTAGGTGGATATGATTAGATGTAGAAATATACTTCAATTGAATATTTAAATTTATTCAATTTAAGAAAAGAAAAGACATTTAATTTAATAAAACAAACTATAGAAGTCTATGTTTATTAAATAAATATGGAAGAAATATGATAATTAAATAAAAAAAAGTATGAAACTCATTTATTTAATTTGGATGAAATGATGTGATTAAGATGGAAGATAATTATAGAAGAATTTGATAATAATAATTAAATAAAACAAAGTATTAAATTTGTTTATTTAATTAAGAGCAAATAATATAATAAAGATGAAAGAATTTAAAGTGAACTATATAAATAAATATTTCTATTTATTTAATAGTAGAGGAATTAAAGGTTAATTAATCAAATAAATCGTATTTAATTAATAGATTATCCAAACCATTTTTAGGTGTATACAGTTATAGTCTCAATGATCCTCCTAATGGTATATTCTCTTCAGGGTCATGTCCATTTTTAATGACTATCCTAGTGATGAGATTTATGTTACTTGTAAACATTCTCCACTAGTGGTGTGCCTCTACATAATCCACCTTTTTTGTGTTCATCTTCACAAGAGGTTGATATCCTTTGCGTACCTCATGGTAGTCTTTCTATAGCTTCAAGATGTGGTATATTGATGATTTACGTAACAAGGAGTGCATGGTGATGGTTATTTTTTATCCTCTATTCCACACGATGTGATTGATGACTCTCTATTTCATGATGATTTAGTTTATGATGTAGATTCTTTTAGAGCATTTACGATAGAAGCACTTAGTGTAAATGAAGATGCAATGTTACATTGTTAGATCATTTTTTATGTTTGTATTATGAGCATATACATGATTATGGTATGTTAATAAATGCACTTAGAAATATATTTATTGGTAGAGAAAAACAATGGTTTGGTTCATGTCAAGGTTATTATATATCATTTCACGCCTTCTTATGTAATTTATATATTACTTATATTTTGGCCCTTGAACATGTTTTTTCTCATAATGCTTATCTTTCACCTTCTAGTGGCCATTCCTTAGGAGATCCAATGAAATTATCTATGAATCAATATGATACATTACTTGTGGATATATACATGGAGATTCTCTTTTGGATCCTTTTATGATTTTAGGATTTGATGTACCTTTGAGAAATTGTGAAGCACCTTCTTGTCATAATGTCTCCCCTACATATCATATTGAACAAACACATGGCCTAGACACACATAAAAAAAAGAACATGAGGATCTATTACATTTTTTTCAACCCTTGTGTGAGAATGATACGAAAATACTTAATGAGATCGATATTTTACACCTTCCTATATAGCTATACATAATATGCATAGCCTTTATGATTTTTTGCATATTAACAATAATATTTCACAATAATTGAGCATCAATTTGAGAAAGTTATAAAATAAAAAAAATTGTGTTATTAAGGTGTAATGATCTAAAAAAAGGATAATAATATATTGAGGTATTAAATAGTCATCTCCACTACATAAAATATGTTTTATAATTCCTATCATTTATTTTCAAATTTATGTACTAGTGTATGTGAATGTGATGGTGCTTTATTGGAACGTGATCTTTTACATCATAGTGTTTCTAGCACTCCTCATTCCCATGAGTTACCACCAATATCAATTTTAAAAAATGGGGGAAACGAGGATGAATCTAATTATAATTATATTCATGATTAATGATATAAGATTTCCACTTGATTGTGTGCAAGTTTTTTGAATCAATGTTTTAGATCACTCTTTGTGATCTATCATCAGGCTAATAAATAGTTGCAAGATTCATAAAAATGGCCAGTTATTGTGAAGTAAGGTTAGTGGAAAATGGAAATGAAACATGAATTATCAAATAAGGGTTATAATTCACAATACCCAAGTCAAGAAATGATCAAACCCCACTCTCAAATGGGATAAAATGTAGCATGTTAAAGATAAGCATACACATAATTAAATGCAAATAAAAAATAAAATCAAACAAGGAAAACCTAGCATCCCATTTTGAAATTTACTTTGATGGTATGTTGGATTGCTTCAATCAATAGTTCCCATGATTGCAAAAGCATGAATGATGAACTAGATGATGACAATTGCTCAAATGCTCAATGATATGAATGTGCTCAAGAATTCCAAGTTTCTAGGTGTATGATAATGAAAGAATGAAGGATATTTTATAGATTTCCAAGATTATGATCAATGGTTGAGATTAGATCTTAAGATCAATGAATGAGAGTGAATCAAGGAAGATGAAAGATCGAGATCAATTTGAACTCAAAATATCTCCACAATTTAAGGAAATTGGTTTAAGATATTTTGAAATGAAGGGTGAAGATTAGATCAAGAAATGGAGGGTTAAGGATGAATGAGAAGATTGAGATATTTTAGGATATTTTGAAAAAGAATATTCTATGGAAATACACCTTTGAGAGGGAAATTAGAACAATTAAATAATTCAAGATTATTTAATTATGAAGGAATAGGATATTCTTTATTAAAAAGGAATATTGCATGCAAGTGGGAAGGGAGTTAGATAATTAAATAATTAAAATTATTTAATTATGAGACATTAGAGGAAAAATAGATTTATGGCTGATTAAATAATTAAAATTATTCAATTAGGGGGGATAAGAGGAAAATTAATGAAATATGATGAATTAATTAAATAACTCAATATTATTTAATTAATAGAGGAAATTAGGATAAAATGATAAAAATGATGTTAAGGGAAATTAGTGATGCAAGTGATGAAAATGATGCATTATGCAAGATCAAGGATGAATATGATAAAAATGCAATGTTAATGATGTGTGATACAAATTAGGCAATTTTACATGTCTACATTTTACCCCTCTTTGACACAATGTACTTGCTACGTTATTTCAAAGATAATCGTTGCTCAAATAAAATTTTAAAACATTTTTTTGATGCTCAACTATGCCCCAACAAATGCTGAAAGGATGATAGGACGCTAGGTTGTCCCCTCAGGAGATAGGCTAAAAAAAAATTGAGTCGAGCTCACGACAAGAGTTCAGGACCGGTTCAAATGAAAAGCGGATGAAAAACTAGGCCCTAGGGGTCCCAAAAAATATTCAGTATATACAACAAGGCTCAAAAAATGATTTATCAAGGTGGTCACAGGAAAAACCCTAGGTTTTGGGAGTAATATATATGCAATTAGGCTCAAATAATCCTCATTTGTAGACTCATCCTTTAGAGATTTTCACTCCTCTTAGATCTCTTATCTTTTATTCCTACACACGTGCATTCATGATGGCTTTCATACCTTGAGCACCACACCATGTGGACCTACTATGAAACTACTAGAGACCAGTTGGAGCAACACATGCAGTACATATAACTTTAATTTGTGCTTGCACATAGTTTTAGGTTGCCAATTTTATAGCCAAAGGTAGGACAAAAAATGTGTCAATCTAAGGATCGAAACAAATGACAATGACTTTGTTGCATTTGTATTTGTAAAAGCTTGTGTTTGTGAAAGGTGGTGCATCTGCTAACAACTAGCATGTATGCTATAGGGTGACATGCGTATAGTGACATATTCACTTGCAATTTTATGTTTGTATTTAAGGCTTTAGGGCATTTGCAAAGAAGCACTTGTTTGACTACTTTTTAGTGACGTGTTTGCATAAAAGATCACATTTTCTTTTTTAATCAAAATAGCTATGATTTTTACTTGATTTTTGCATTTTTGACTTCATGGGCACTATGCTTACAGTTGATGCTTCATCCCATCTACTCAAGAGAGTAGAGACTAAGGCTTTTGGAAAAAATAGCTCAAATTGGAGACTTCAAGATCCAATTTCTAGCTATTGTTAGCTTGTACCATATTGCTTATATGCCTGAGATTTGAGCACATCAGGTGATGATGACTGCTTTGGTAGAGAGATAGAGATTTGAAATTGCTATCTTTCACCTACCCACTAGAGAGTGCATTGTGACCTTAGAGGATGTGTGGCACATCCTTAGGGTTCTAATTCATGGTATCTAAGTGGAGGATGATATGGATTAGGGAGCATGGGCTATGGTGAGACTATTGGGGGAGGATCAACTTATGGTGATAAATGGGTAGAATGGCCTGCATCCCTATGTCAGGGAGGTACACGACATTACCATTATATTGGTTGGACTGATCATGGGGCCTTTGATGCCTGATAGATGATCTTGATATTTTTATGATGGATGGGGATTAGTTATCAAGGGCATGATGCTAGAGGGTATTACTTATGTGTGGGAACCTTGCATTCTGGCTCACTTATATCATGGCATGCAATAAGTGTGTTACAAAGGAGTGATGATATTATCAACAGGTGTGAGATTTCTTCATGCCTGAGATTGGGAGAGGATAGTCATCACTCGGACTTTGGGAGTTGGAGAGAGAGATCAAGGAGATCCTTTCTCATATAGGTATTCTGATTTCCTGACATACAAATGACCAAGACAACTACACTGCTAGAGAGGGAAGTTTAATGAAATGAAAGATTTTGTATAGAACCCCTAGATTCGATGTGAGGCATGGAGGGATGACCATCTCCATATGACCTACTATAGGAAAACCTAATGGTTGATTAGGAAAACACTACACATTTTAGAGAGATATCTTTTGGATAGGGTTTATAGACAATTCAAAGAGCGATAGACTATGTTTGACCAGGATTATCATGCTATATATGCTCACACTACCAGGTAGGTACCTACTTGGGGTTTGACAACATTGTCTGGGATAACATTAGCATATTTGATTAGATGGATCCCCTTGCATGAGGATGGGAAGGTGGTCCTAATGATTTAGGGACTACCCAGGATTATGATTCTTGGTGGGCACAACAAGGACCACTTCATTTACACTTCCTCTAGGAATTGGTTTACCAAGAGCCATTGGGGCTCAAAAGAGGAGAGACAAAGCCAAGCTTATCAGGGAGGTTAGGTAGAGGCAGAGAGTAGTTGTGAAGCACCAACATCTTATACAGGTTGGACAACAAGATCCTCCTAGACACCAAAAGTAGTAGAGGTAGAAAAAGGAGGTACCTTCACAGCTTGATCAACAACAACAAGCTCAACAACATGAGGCTAGGAGGGATCATGATGGGGGCTCTAATACGATATTGGTTGAAGCATTGGCCAAGAGAGATCAGGATCATCAGGAGTGTGATGGATTCAAAGTAGGGAGAGGCTAGGCTCTTGCGAAGAAATATGCTCAGGCTATAGAGAGGGATACAAAGAGTGTCTGTCGATAAGCAACTAAAGGATAGATAGCTTAGATTATGGCTAAGAGGGATCAAACCTGTAATGAGAGAGATGTAGCCATTACAGAGAGACACCATGCGTAGCTGACACATTTAGTTGGAGATTACACAGGGGTCCATGGTGACCATGGATCATCACATGAGAGAGAGAACACCTTATATAGGAGGTGACCTATTATAGGACCCTTTACGAGGCAATCATCCCATAAGAGCGAAGGTTTTCAAGATTTTCAACCAGTAGAATGATCATAGGAGTAGGGCCTAGCAGGTCAGAGGGTGTCTTCTCAACCTAGACATAGATTTATGTTACATCCACATAGGTCACCTAGCCACACTGAGTGTATTAATAGGTCTCCAAGACATGGAGACAAGTAGTAGGATATGAGACCACCTCCTGACCAGCCTCCTCCTGATGGAGAGGAGAATAGGGAGGGATAGGCATTTGTATAGATTTTGATATTTATCTTGATGTACCATTGATGTAGACATGAACCTTTATGATCTATATACATTGATCTACCTTTTGAGTTTCATATATATGTATTTATGATGTATCATGTGATAGTTTATGATGTACCATTACATTTTCATTTTTTGATGATATTTATGTGAGATGACATGATTTTTGATGTGGTTGTTGATGTGCATGATTCCTATTGATGTTATGCATGATGTTCATGATTTTATATACTGTTTATGATTATTATATGATTGGATGCATTGATGATTAATATATTATGATGTTTCTACTGATTTGTGATGCAGTCCATGTGATGCTATGATATGATGATATGCAGATATGACTATTTTTTGTACTTTTCTGATATTTTAAATGATATGCATGATGTATGGATGTTACATGATATGATGATATATGATATGTGATGGATATATGAATAGATAATGAGTTATTAGATGTAGGATGCACACAATACTAATGATGTTATGAATGCCAGATGCAGCAGATTAATGTTAGTAAGAAGAATGGTTAAAGAGAGATTAGATGATAAAAGAAATATATGATATTGATTCAATTTTGAAAATCCATTTTCTTATGAATGATAATGATTTGATATTTGATGATGTATGAAAAATTTGATGATTATGCTTTTTCTTTTGGGGAAAAATAAATAATCCCATGATAGTAGTCCTTATTAATGTAGCAAATAGACACAATGCACTGAGGTATGAAGAACCGAGGTGGATTTATATCTATTACGTGGACTTTGACTCTACAAACAAGAGGAGTATTATTTTTCATACTAGAAATATGGAAACCTCGTTATGAGTGTATGGTTTAGAAGTTCAAAGCATGTTGGACCAGTGCATAGAGAGGTATCAATAACCTAACATGCAAGGCCACTTTATGTTGTTTGAAACAACTTCCACACACACGAGGCCAGTATTCACCATGGTCGTATCACAAGAATATCCAACAAACATGACATATGAAATAAATGATCATTCCCCATTCCTTCCTCTCTAAATCTTTTGGAAAACATCTTCGAGAGGTCATCAGAATGAGACAATAAGATAAATCAAAAGGAAAAGATCAAAACAGACAAACAAAGCTACCATATCACTTGCGAGAGATATTTGTAGTTTAGAGATGTTATATGTAGATGATGCCCATTGTAGGAACAATATATCTGTAAGGTACATGCTAGGATGCTAATGGTAATGATGATGATGATTGATAGGCAATTGATATTTAGGCGTTGTTTTATCTGATAGTGATCAAGTTTTCATGATTCTTGCTTGAATGTTTTTTAGATTTCGATAGTTGCTATGTTTGGTTTGATTGTGTTTTCAAAGGATGAGGATGACAATAAGTTTATTAGCGATGGATAGTTTTAGTACAAATGGGCGATGACAGAGATGGTATTTTTGAGATTTTTTGAATGATTTTGTGCTTTTGAGGTTATTTGAGGCTATTTTTGGTGTTTTAAAGTATTTTGATTATTTTTGGTATTTTTAAGATATTTAAACCCAGAGAAGAGGACCTAAGGGGAGCAACCTAATGCCTCGAGGGCCCATCGATGATGGCCTTTCCTACATAACTGCATAGAGGCTTCATAGTTTGATTATTGGATTAGGTTGTTAGCTCATACTTGGATGGCTAATAATATTTTCGATCTTTTTGACATTTTACGAATGTTATTGGATTTTCAAGAAATATTTGTATGTTTTTTGGATTTTTGAAGATTATTATTTGGATGTTTTGTATTTTTCAAGATTATACGAATGTTTTTTATTTTTTAGATTATTTGGATGTTTTTTATTTTTTTATTATTTGGATGTTTTTGGATTTTTAGATTATACATGACTTAATATATGAACAAGGATCCAATCCATCTACCAGGTTTAGGAGGATGCCCTCAGTTAGGTATAGGATTACATTTATTATGGATAAATGGGATGATGTGGATAGAGGATGGTGATAGTGCAACAAGGTTAGACACTTTAAAAGTTATCAAGCCATGGTTGGAAACACATTTATTATGAAATAGATGGATGGAATGGATGAAAACATGATAATGATAATGGATGGATGAAATGGATGAAAGTGTGATTATGATAATAGATGGATGGAATGGATGGGTGAAGAGAAGTTTCCATAGATGATGAGGTGAGACTTATCCAAATGTGGCAACTATTTTCTAGGTTTTCACCATGGTACCTATCCTAGAAGCACCACAAAAGTGGTTTGGACTTAAAGGATGATTTATTTCTCTTTACTAAATTTTTTTATTCTTTCTCTTTTTTTGATTTTTTTTTTAAATTTGATTTTTTGCTAGGATATTTTGATAGGCTAGGTGTAGAACTTTTAAGATGGCTATTGTTGATCTAGGTTCCACCATAGGTTGTCCCTTAGGGGTAGCCAACCGATATGCTCTCGAGCCATAATTTGCGGTGATCACAAAGGGCCCCAACCAATTCAATTCAAAATTTCCTTTACCCTCTTGATTAAGCTAAATATTTTAATTTTCCTTTAGGTCTAAGTCACCCACTTGGAAGCTTTTGTTCTTGATTATTTTATTGTTACTATGTTTGAGACAGTTTTGATATGCTTGAAGATGGTTTAGAGAACTCAAATGTATTTCATCTAACAACTCAAGCTCATGGAATCTGGATACTCGATATTCTTCATTGTCCACAAGATTTTACAAAGATACCCTTAGGGAAGGAATTTCAACCTCTATAGGAAAGATAGCTTCAGTTTTGTAGACTAGAGTAAAAGGGGTAGCACCAATGGGTGTGCAGATGCTTGTTCAATAGGGCCAAAAAGCTGGATTTAGTTGGAGGTGCTAGTTACGGTTGGCATCATTAATTGTCTTCTTGAGAATTTTAAGGATAGTTTTATTCAATTCTTCTGCTTGACTATTTCCCTGGGGGTAATACGAGGTAGAAAAGTGGTGTGGATGTGGAACTTAGAACAAATTTCATGTACGTCTTGATTCTTAAACAAAGTCCCATTATTAGTGACAATGATTTGAGGTATGTCGTAATGACAAACTAAACTTTTTAGGATAAACTTAGCTATTTGCTTGCCTATGATATAGGTTAAGGGTATGACTTCTATCCACTTTGTAGTGTAATTTGTGGTCATTATAATGAATTTATGTTCATTTGATGAGGTAGGGGATATATTTCCTATGAGGTTGAGTCTTCATTGTAAAAAGGGCCATGGTGTAGTTACTGGGTGTAACTCTTGTGCTAGTGCTTGAATAAGATCACTTTATTGCTAGCATTGAAGACATTTATTTGCAAAATGATTACCCTCTTGTTCCATCAAAGGCCAATAGTATCCCATTATTAGTAGCTTCTTAACTATATTAGGTTCGCTAGAATGTGACCCGCAAACACCTTCATGTACTTCCTATAAGGCGGTCAATGCCTCTTCAAGGTTAATACATCTAGGCAATATTCCATCATGACTTCATCAGTATAATGTATCACCAAGGATGGTAAAGTGTGAGGTTCATTAGATAAAGGTTTTATTTTGATTGCTATTAAGGTTAAGAGGGATGGTTCTATGTTGAAGAAAGACATTAATTTCTTGATAACAAGATGAGTCGAGACCAACAACATCACACATGAGTACAAACTTTGGGACATTGAATACAAGTATAAGTAACTACTCCACAAGAAACTCACATTTATGACTATTCTATAGTATGTCCAAAAGAGAAACAATAGTAGTCATAGCATCAACAACTCTTACTTATCCTTGGTATTTTTCAAAGAGAATGACTACAAAGTACTACTTGAAACTATCTACCATTCTTTTATAAGGAAGCGATTTGTCATCCTTATTTTGGTATTCATCATTCACCTATCGAATTACTAGCTATGAGTCACCATAGACTTGTAGTTCCTTGATTTTCATTCAACTACTATTCTTAATCCAATAATCAATGCTTTGTACTTTGCTATATTATTAGTATAGGGAATGGTGATCTTATACGATTTGGGTATACTATCTCCTAGAGATGTAAGAAAGAGAATGCCAACTCCTAATCCATGTTGGGTGTGAGATCCATCCAAGTATAACTTCCATTGACTTGCTTGAGTTGTCACAAGGATTCCTTTATCAGGGAATTCTGGTATCAAAGGACAACGGTCATCAAGAGATGCTTCGACCAACTGATCCACTATCACTTGTACCTTTATTAATTTTCTATCAACATATTATATGTTAAATTGAGTAAGGATCATAACCCATTTTTCCATCCGATCAGTTGGAGATGCCTTACCAAAAAGATACTTCAATGGATCTACTTTATAAATGAGTTTGATTTATCGGTTCAACATGTAATATCTAAGATTTTGTGATGTAAAGATAATGGATAAACAAGGCAACTCCATAGGTGTGTAGTTTGTTTCATAGCCCACTAGTGTGTGACTAATATAATACACCACTCTTTCTTTATGGTGTTGTACTAATAAGGCACCTAGGGCTGCTAATGTTGCTGATATATATAGGATCAATGATTTGTTTGGTGGAGGAGGCATCAAAATAGGAGGTGATGCCAAATAGTCTTTGATTTGTTGAAAAGCTTGTTGGTATTTATCTTCCCACTTAAAGGAAACATCCTTATGTATTAGATGCATGAAAGGATGAAATTTTTCAACTAGCTAAGTTTTGAATCTTTATATGGACTATAGTTTACCTTGAAGGCTACACATTTGTTTCAAAGTATTTGGTGAAGGCATATCTAGGATGGCCTTAACCTTAGTAGGATCTACTTCTATACCTCTTTAGGATACAATGTACCCTAGTAGCCTTCCTAATGTGACATCAAAAATACACTTTTTTGGATTTAGGCATAAATTATACTCTCCTAACTTATCAAATATACGTGCCAAGATATCCAAGTGACCTTGTCTTGTTAGCGATTTTGCTAGAAGATCATCTACATAATCCTCCATGGTGATTTGAAACATATAATGAAAGATAGCAGTCATCGCCCTTTGATAGGTAGCTCTCACTTTCTTAAGCCTAAAAGACATGACATTCCAATAATAAGTTCTCCACGGGAAAATGAATGTTGTCTTGTGTTGGTCTTCATGGGTTATTTTGATTTGATTGTATCCCAAAAAGCCATCCATGAGGGAAAGCATTTCATGACCTGATTTTAAATCCATTATGATGTATATATTCGACAAGGGGAAGTCATCCTTTGGACAAGCCTTGTTGAGATATCTAAAGTTAGTACAAATCCTTATGCTCCTAGTGGGCTTAGAAATAGGTACAAGATTTGATACCTACTCAGGATAATCAATCGATCAGATGAAACTGACGTCTAGGAATTTTTGTAGCTCCACCTTAACTAAAAGTGTTATTTACATATGCATCTTTTGAAGCTTTTGTTTCACTGGTTTTTCACCAATAAAGACTATAAAGTGATGAACCACCAAGGATGGGTCTAATCTAGGAATGTCAGCATTGGACCAAGAAAAATTATTTGTATGGTTTCCCAAGAAAGGTGAAAATATTCTTCTCTTTGGGATC
This sequence comes from Sequoia sempervirens, assembly GCA_007258455.2. Lineage (NCBI taxonomy): Eukaryota > Viridiplantae > Streptophyta > Pinopsida > Cupressales > Cupressaceae > Sequoia > Sequoia sempervirens. The sequence goes on along the minus strand of VDFB02380965.1, from coordinate 65,693 downwards.
CAAAGAAGTTGCATAGAAGGTGATTCTAGGTACATTTGATGTTCCCACATTTATTTGCTTAGAATCTTCTACTAGTGTTTATGATATCTCTTAGTGTTGAACGATGTCAAGGAGATTGAATCCTCCATCTTTGGGAACCTCAAAGAGGTTTCACCCTCAGATACATCCTTTATTTTTATTTTTCATGATTTGATAGTAGCATGTCATGGTTTTCACTGAAGGATCTCTTTTTTATTTTTAGATTTTTAATTTTGTGATTGAAGGACCCAATATCTTCTTCAAAGTATGCTTCTTCACCAAGTTCTATGTCAAAGTATGCTTTATGATCTCTAGGTGGTACTGTAATCAAACAGATTGCACCCGAATGCTTGAATGATTAATTCAGCAATTTGTTGAAACATGGGAACTATCTTCAGGCTATGGGTAATCCTATGGCGAAGATAGACCTCCAGATTCTAGGTTGGTTCCTATATGATTATCTGATTATAGACTTAATACTTTGATGGGAAAAGGGAAAAAATACTTAATCTAATGCAAAATTGGAAAAAGATGAACTATGGTGATACACTTATAAACTTTAAAGAAACAGACTAATTCTCAACTGATTCATCATGAAGCTTACTTTCACAACTCAAATTGAACAATTTAATTGCATTAATGATTCATAGAAATGCTTGATAATTCATTCTTCATGAAGGAAAATATTATTTTCACAACTTAAAGATATGGATATACTTGAGACACAATTTATGACATGCAACTAAGATTGTTTCTTCGTGTACATGCATTCACGAATGTTGACAAAAATTTAAAGGTTCTGATATCAAACACATTAAATTTGCATCCAACACATTCACAAAACAAAACACCTGAATCTAAGAAGGATAATATTTAACATGCAATGACAAAAGAAGGAACACTCTACAAGTGATACTCTAAGATAACCTATATAGACTACTGCATAATCTATTAAATTCTGAAAGCTGAGTTACATGAAGTTGCTTTGCTAAAGGCAAAGGCAGAAAACAAGAACTAGAGGAAAAAGATAAACTTTTTCCAATATATACAATGAGAGGAAACTCCAAAGTGTGAGAAGGTGGAAGAAGCAGTTCACTAAAAGTGAAAACCACCTCGAAAATATCTCTCATGAGCAAAGGAAAAAGAAATGCGAAAAGAGGGCCCAAAAATGTCATAACTAAGCCTCAACAACTTAGAACTCCATGTCACAATATACACAACTGAACTACAACTCGAACTAGCTCCAGAATGCATGAAAATAACACTGAAAGTGAAAATATCTTCCTCGAATGCTTCTCACAAGAAAAAGTAAAAAGCTTAAAAAAATGGGCCCGTAATTGCATGAAAAGAACCAAAAATAGGCTCAAACCCTATCTCTCAAATAGATGAACTGGTGGAGACTCGCAACCACATGAAAAGAACTTTAGTTGCACTTTAGAATGCACCTTTAGATGATTCCAAAAATAGAACTCTATTTCATTGTTCTGCATGAAAAATACCTCAAATTAGACTTATGTTTATTTCATATTGTGGAAAAGGTGATAATTATATATTAATATTTATAGTGATAAAGTTTCACCTTAATATTAATATATAATATATTAGGTTCAAAATAAAACATGCAATAAACACAAGCCAATGTCTCATGCAATAAATAAAGTAGAAGGCTTGTTTATAATCTTAAAAAACTTTATGCATATTTTTTACACAATATTAATCAAACAAGACTTAAAATAGTCTTGACTGAGACTTTATTAAGGCTAAACAAGACTTATGGAACCTTAGTCATGTGGCAATAGAAATTGACTCAAGTTTGAATGAGCCCTAACCAAGCATAACTCAAGGTGAACTCACGATTCTTAGCATTGACAAGTCATTTTTACTCAAGATAAATGGAATCATGATTGTGGTTTGAACACATGGTCAAAAGGCAACCACGTGAAAATTAGGGTCGAGTAAAACACTCGAACCCTAATCATTCACTCATTTGACTCTCACTTAGTAATGTTTCTCTATGCTATTGTGGTGAAAATCTTAGGGTTTGACATTGTAAAAATGAATTTGAGCTGGAACTGAAGCTTTCTAGACTTAAAGGCTGATATCTAAAGCTTGAACACTGAAGAAATTAGTGAAGTTAAGTCTGTTCTTTTTTCTGACAAAAGCTTTGTGATTGTTAATAAGAATAAGAGGCCAGGGCTTCTATATTCCTCCTAACACATTTCCACCTTCTGGGTTCTGAAAAATAGTTGTATTTGCATACCGAAGATGGAACTCTTTCACACAATCTCTGCTTATTATTCATTTCCTTTGAAAATTCATGGCCACCATGATGAATATTAAGCTCAAGTTTTCTTTTTTTTGTTTGTGAAAAGATGGAGATTTTTGTTTGTCTTTATACAAAAAAAAGATCAAGAAGTTTGTTGCTCTATGCATATGTTTAGCATTCTGTATCATTTACCTTTGTATTCTCCGTATTTGGCCTTTACAAAACCCTAGCCATGTTGCCATGACCATTCTCCTTTTGCAAATGAAATTTGGGTTTGTTTTTTTGAAACCCCTCCATGGCATCTTCTGGGTATTTGTTTTTCCATTTTGAATAAAAAAAAATCCTCACTGCATTCTCATTTTTCTAAAAAATTTGCACTATCTCTATAGAAAAATAAGAAAACCCATCTACATTTTTGTATATATCTTAATTTCAAAAACAATAAGAAACTTCTATCTGTATATATCTCCATATCTAATGCTAGTTTTGAGAAACACAAAGAATTTTTGCTCATATTCTTGATTGAAAGTTGTGGCCTCATATTTGCATTTTGGGTATTCTCTTTCAATACATATTACATCTCCTATAGTTGTTGTTCTGAAACCCCTTTGAGAATGATGAAATGGAGGAAATGAATTTCTCTCTTTGTTGTTTCCATAAAAAAGTGAATGCCTGTAATTGTTTCTTGATGCTTTGACTGTATATACAAATCTGTAACTCAAATATTTTCCTGTAGAAGTGTATCCTTTGAAAATTTCATGAAGAAGACTTGTCACTGTGTATATTGCATCACTGGTAAATGGGCTCATTAACTATCACCTTATTTGTTTTCATGCAGTTTTGTCTCTGAATACTTCTTCTTTTTTTTAAAGTGACTTCTTTACATATCATCTTGGACAATTACTAGTGATTGCATTCTGCTATGTGACATCTCAAGTGCTTAACTGGATTCTCATATTCTTATTATAACATGAAGGCAATGAGAAAATTAATTGTGATCTATTGCCGTATGTTGTTCTTGGGCACTTTTTAATGCATAGCAATTTCATGTTGGCATAAAAATCTTGATAAGGTAGTGCTATTGAATCCTCGTGAGCGATTCCCATGAGATTTGATATGTAAGGAAAAGACTAATGTCATCATGTGACTTATTCCTTGAAGGCTTGACTACTCATTGTGTATGAACCACTGTGATATGAGATGATTTTACATTTTCATAACCTTGCTACTCTATTTATAGTCAAGGATGCTTTCCCAATTCTTATGACTATTGTAAACCTTAGTGACTATCTTTTAGTTCTGAATCTCATAAAAATTAAGGCTGCTCCTCCTTTTGAAATGATTGTTAATGGCTTGATTGTTCATCAAAAGTGACTCATGCTTTGTATATATGCATTTGTTCATTCATGGTTGTCACCTTCTTTGCTGTTACAAATTACTCTGTTATGTCTATCAATCATAAAATCATTCATAAGCAATATGAAGTAGCCTGATTTCATATATTCTTATTTTTAAATATGTATAAAGCATGGTCCTTTTCAGTCCTGTAGGAAATCAAAGATAATGATATCTTATAAAGTTGATATGTGAATGATGCCTCTTGAATTCAAGATGTAATAATGCTATCCTATAGTCATGTGGACTATTCTCTTGATGATGATGCTCTATTTTTGTTGAATGTACCCCTGTAGTTTTTGTGATCTGCTTTGTTAATGATAACAATGAGGTTAATGATCCATTAATATATTTTGATAATTCTTTAGCATGATGAGCAATAAAAATGATTGCTCAAACTGTTTTCATCATAATGAATTTAGAGACTGCTTTATGAATTTCTTTATTACAACAACCCTATTTGATAACAGTCCTACTTGATGAATGTTCTGGATACTTGATGTCTCTCATGTATGAATATTGAATGAGAGGATGTTTTCTTGATATTCTAGGCTCAACCCTTGTGGGAGCCCGTTTTGCTCCACATATCTAATGAAAATGATCACAAACATAATGAACCTATTCCTGCACATTTAAACAAACAAGTTAGCAAAAATAATTGAAGCTGAAAGCTTCTGTTTGAACTTCATATTCCTTGATTCTCAGCCTTTGTATTTCAATCATCTAGTGAATTCCTAATTGGATATATATTACATTCATGTTGGTAGTTTAGGCATAAATTAGGATGTAATTTATCATTGCTCTAACACCATTCTTTCACAATCTTACAGATTCATGGAGCGTGGAATCAAAATTGCCGCAGCTTGGAGACACAACAACTGAAGACAACGAGTAAAATGATTCATCATCACAGGAAATGATGAATTGCTTCCCTCCTTTGTGTTTATTGTTGTGCATGTTTTGCACACATGCCCCATCGTAGGCAGGGACCCCCTTTTTTCGCCCCCGATAGGCTGCTTTGCTCATGTCTTGTTTTGTGTGCCCCATTTTCCAAGCCCAAATTGGTCATGTGCCTTCAAACGATCAAATCCCCCTAACCAAATTCACCTACTTAGGGTATTCAAATCCACGAAGAAATGAAGTCCCCTGTCCCTTTTCTGCCCATTGTCTTGTTTCTGCTGACTTGGTCCCTGATCGCTCAATTCGCTTTTTTCTGCATTTTTTGACTTTGGGGAAAACTTTTTGGTGGATTTGGGATGTGTTCGTGGTGCCTAAGTGAACTGCCAAAGTTTCGTCAACATTCCATTAAGTTTCGATGGTTTCAGAACTTTCCCTCTGAAACTCCCTTCCTCTTTGGCTATTTTGGAAACATCTGTGGACCCCTGTCGGTCCAGTTTCCACATTTTTGACTTTGGGGCCAACTTTTTGGTGGATTTGGGATGTGTTTGGGGTGCCTAAGTGAACTACCAAAGTTTCACCAACGTTCCATTAGGTTTTGATGGTTTCAAAAATTTCCCTCCGGAACTCCCTTCCTCTTTGGTTGTTTTGGAAACATCTGTGGACCCCTGTCGGTCCGGTTTCCACATTTTTGACTTTGGGGCCAACTTTTGGTGGATTTGGGATGTGTTTGGGGTGCCTAAGTGAACTTCCAAAGTTTCGTTAGTGTTTCATTAAGTTTCGGTGGTTTCAAAACTATGTTCCCCTTTGGCTGTTTTGGAACATCTATGGAGCCCTGGCGGCCCGGCCTCCGGAGCTTGGCCCCTCCTTGGCCGTTTCCAGGACTCTGTCCCTCTTTGGGCATTTTGAACATTCGTGGAGCTCTGACGACCCAGACTTCGGAGCCCGACACCTCTGTGGCCGTTTCTGGGACTCCGTACCTCTTTGGCTATTTTGAACATCCATGGAGCCCCAGCAGCCCGACCTCCACATTTTTGACTTTGGAGACAACTTTTTGGTGGATCTGGGATGTGTTTGAGGTGCCTAAGTGAACTGCCAAAGTTTCATCAACGTTCCGTTAAGTTTCGGTGGTTTCGGAGCTTCGTCTCCCTTTGGCTGTTTTGGAACATCCGCGAAGCCTCAGCGACCCAACCTCCGGAGCCTCGCCCCTCCGTGGCCATTTTCAACATCCGTGGAGCCTTAGCAGCCCAGCCTCCAGAGCCCGGCCCCTACATGGTTTTTTCTAGGACTTCATCCCTCCGTGGCCATTTTTAACATCCATGGAGCCCCGGCGGCCTGGCCTCCGGAGCCTGGCCCCTCCGTGGCTATTTCTGGGACTTTGTCCCTCTTTGGCCATTTTGAACATCCGTGGAGCCCCGGTGACCCGGCCTTCGAAGCCCGGCCCCTCCATGGCCATTTCTGGGACTCCATCCCTCCATGGCCATTTTAAGCTTCCGTTTTTTGTCAATTGAGTCCAATCTTAAGGAAGTTTTTTTGGGCACTTTTCCTTCCCCTTTTCCCATGCACTATAATTGAAAAATATCGATTTTGCTATGTTTTGTGAGGTTCATGAACTTCCCTTCTGGTTTGTTGTCCCTCATTTGCTGCTCATCCCCTTAGGCCCGCATTAATGTTTATGGTCCAAATGAGCTCCAAATATGAATATTATGATCTTTTGATGATGCATGGATGGATCTAACAAGGATTTTGCAAGATTTGACTAACGTTTTCCTTGATTTGTGTATGAAAGCACTTACGACACTTCATGTATGCAGGATTCAAGGAGCCTACTACGGGTCCGTCAGGAGACCCATTGAGAAAGCTGAATAAGGAAGGCACATAGCTCCTGTCACCATTCATTTCATGTCTGCCTCTCCCCCTAGTACCCACCAACAAGGTCAGCGTTAGAAGAAGGCATGTTCCAAGGAAGTCAAGGAAAAAAATGCAAGGGGGTGGCCTTGAAGAAGGCATGAAGGAGTTGTCCTACTTTTCACCAAATGATGATGAGATGTCTGCCCGAATCAGGGGCAACCAATCAATTGATGCCAATCGTCGACCGACTCATTTGATCCAAGGAAGAACACTGCAAACACATCAAGTAAGAAGACAACTTTTAGGCAGTTTCAGCTACAGTAAAAGGGTAATTAGCTAAATGACAAAACTGCTACAGCACCTGGGCACTAGATGACAAAACAGGGAAAAAACAATGATGTATTTTAAAATTGTTGGATAATGGGGGATAGGTGAAACCCTATTGTAAACAAATCTGGTCCATTCATTGCAAATTGATCCTAGCCATTCATTTGGGCTTTGGAAAACTATAAATAGGGGCTTGCCCCTCATTTGTAAGGGTTGGAGAATTGATGTAAAGACATTTAGCAGCAATAGAAAGTAACATTGCATGATTTATGGGTGTTTATTTTGATTTTTATCTTTATGTATGCATGGTTCAACTTCCCTATTAGCTTAGGTTGTAGATTCTTGAATGGATGTGATAATGGAAATTGTTGTTATGGTATTTGATGAACTTTCAGCCCATACTTTTAGCACTTGTTGATGACAAACTGTTGTGTAAAGTTAGCCTGGGCTTCTTGATTTCAATGTTGCAACTTAGTTCAATCGCATGTGCATGATGTGCATATGCAATTTGAAAATCTACAGTCCTTAGAAGATTGCACTAGTTTTGTGCAACTGTAGGTTTCTCTTGGCCAAGCAAAACCCAGTTTAGGGAGTTTGTCTACTGTAGCAGCCTCCATGATCACTGTTCATTTGTAGTTTCAGATCCAAGAACCTTCTCTCTTCCCTCCCTTGTTTCCTTTTTTTAATAAGTACCTTAGGAAAAGTTCATTGCACATTGTAAAGCTAAATCCAATGATAAAAATGGAGTTCAAGACTGCTGTTTGAACCTACAACAAATGCACAACAACTTCTCCATCTTAGGAACTCCATTTCAAGACCCAACTTCCCATGCTTTGTAACTCATCCGTAAGTCTGCCTTATGATTCCAGCAAATCACATCAAACAACTGAGATATTCAGAGCACTGTCAAGACCTGACATTAGAGACCTTGGGATAGTGTTCTACAATTTGATTGTGGAAGATTGTCTTTCAAGAGAGGTAGTGCACCTATGCACTGCCTGTGTTGAGAAGTGCATAGAAAACACATCAACATTTACATTATCTTCAGTAGTGTAGTATTTCATCCCACTTGTATTCATTATTTGATTAAAATAATCAAATTCAGCTACTCCCGCGGCTTGTGTGGGATTTCATTTTTTACAAAATGAATAAAACATCATTTATTATGCAAATGTCCATTTTTCTGTTACAAATACTTGCATAATAAAACTAAAAATCAAATGAAATCTGATCTTTATGATGAACAATGAATACTTTAGCAACAAAATTTGAAAAAAAATTTACCTTTCAAGGATAAATTCAATTCAACTCTACCTGTTTGAGCTTGTAGTGAAAAATAGGTAACAAGTACACAATCTCTTAGTCCCATAAAATAAAATAAAACTTCATCATTTTGGAATATGTCTAGAACCGATGCTCATTGTTGGTCCTAGTCAATTAATTAAGGATAGACAAGTTGAAGTTCATATTTTTTAGATGGTTGGTCAAATGAAAGGGTAGTGGTGGTATTAATGAAAGCATTCTTGGATAGGTCGGTAATATACATGGATGCATCTTCGATGGAATCATTGTCATCAAATGTCTTAACCACAAGAGAGGAAGGACATTCCTCACAAATAATACTTTCGGTGTTAGGAGTAATATTGTCCAACAAACCATATCCTAGTACTTGATTCTTCTTATCCTTTTCAAGGATAATAGGTTCTCTCATACCTTGTTCATGTATACCCATGCCACCTTTTCCTATGAATCCCATGTTTTTGACAAGCTGAAAACCTTTATTGTCATGATCAAAAGAGATGGGTTCTAGCTCTTGCTCTTCTTATTCTTCATTGTATAACCAATTAGAAACATCTTCTTCCATGATTTACTTGCTCAAATCTCCCCATTTAGAGAATACTATGGGCTTGAATTCAATGGTAGTAGTACGAGCTTCCTTAATTTCTTGCAACTTTCCATATGTTCTTAGAGATAGCGAAAGCTTTCTAACACAAAAGGATTGTTTTATATGATAATCCCCATAACCATTGTTTAGTACTTGGATCTTGAGATCAGATTTTGGTGGGTTTTATAAGGATGATGGAGCAAGGGAATATTGAGCTAAAGATGTATGTTGGATCAATGTAAGAAAATGAGCATAAAGAGATAATTGCTAGGAACTTGGAAGATCTTTACATATTTCTCTTCTAAGTTCTTAAAATAATGGAAGGGTTTTGGATAAACATAAATAGTGACTTCCTTGTCATTATAGGGGAACTTCAAGTATTGGTGATAGGTTGAAGGGATAGCTTGCATTGTGTGAATCCATGGGCATCCCAAGAGAGGGTTATATGGTAGCTTAAGATCCAATACTTGACAAGTTGTTTTCACTATTGTTGGTCCCACTTGAATGAGAATTCTGATAGTACCTTCAAAATCTCTCTCATTATCATCATAGGCCTTGATGGTAATTCTTTTCTACTTTTCAATAACCTCATAAGAATATCCTAGCTATTTTACAAGTTTTGTGGCACAAATGTTTAAGCCCACACCACCGTTTATCAATACTATCTTGATTTTATGTTTATGGATACAGACCTCAGGTATAAATCTTGATTATGATATGTATGTAAGGGGAGATCTCTTTCAAATAATATGAGATGATGGGTAGAAGAATTATGCCCTACCATGGCTTGAAACTGCTCTATGTTAATGTTGTTGGGTATGGGAGACTCTACTAAGGCTTTATCCAAAACTTCTTTATGAGTTAGGGATATTTTGAGAAGTTTGAGAATAGAAATCTACGTAGGATTCTTTTCCATGCGGTCAATAAGGTTATACTCAGCTAGTGGAGTTTTAGGGAAAGTTTTAGTTTGCGATGGAGCTCCTTGTATTGTAACTTTTCCTCATTGTGTAGTAACATTACACTCAGGATTTTTATTGACTATAGTTACGACTACGATATGGTGATTGGCTTCATAAGTAGCACCGACTACATTATCATAGGAGTATGTAACTTTGTTAAAATATCATCCCTTACCTTTGTTATTTCCTTTATCATGGTCGTGGATTGGGTCCTTGTAGATTCCCAAGTCATTGTTGTTGGATGTTCCCAGACGATGTTCAATATCAACTTCTCCCTTATCAATTAGATCTTGTACGAGGTTCTTTTATTTCATGCAATTATTGGTTTTATGTCCTTTAGTTCTATGGAATTAATAATGGTCATTCTCATTGTACCATGGAGGTTTCAACTGTGGTTCCTCATAGTTTCTTTGTTTTGGTAATTTGATAAGGTTTGATTGAAGCAATTTATGTAAGACCACTTCAATAGGTTATCCCAAAGGAGTGTATTTCCATCTTATTTGATTGAAGGTATTGTTAGGTATTTTTGGTCCTCTTGGATGATTTTGATTTTGATTGGTTGATTGATTGATTGGAGGATTATTTGGTTGATTGTTTTGAACATTGTTTTGAGGATTGTTAGATGGAGGTTATATGTTTTGCATGAATTTAGCATCCACTACTCCATCACTGGTAATGTTTTTGTTCTTTGCCCATAGATATGGTTAATCATTTGAGTTAGAAGGTTGGTCTCTGTTGTTGTATATCTTGATAAGTCCTTTTGCAATAAGGGCCCTTTTGATGGTTATGCTTTTTTCAATAATGTCATCATTTAATGTATTAGGAAATAGCATGGTTAATTGGAAGATTAAATCAGTGTTTAGATTTCCCATGAAGATGCCAACATGTTATTTTTTAGGAATGGTCCATTTACATTTACTTTCTTTATGTCGCCATCACTACAAGAAGAAAGAAAACATCTCACCTTGGTTTTGTTTCACTTTGTACAAGTCAATCACAGTGATGTCTTGTTCTATGTTGTATGAGAAGTGATTGATGTTTTTTTTTGATAGTTCATTGAATGTTTTGATTCTAGGGGGTAAGTGAGAAAACCATTCTATGGCTTGTCCACCAAGGCTCCTTGGAAAGAGTCTCATCATGTAAGAGTCATTGTTAGCTACCTCCATGCAAGCCACACAAAACTCTTGTATGTGTTCAATGGTATCTTATATTCCTTTATACTTGTCAAATTTTGGAATTTCTAAGTTTTAGAGAAGGGAATCACGACAATGTTTTGATCATATGGATAAGGACAATTATCTTCTAAAGAATAGCTCTTCTTAGTCTTCCCAAGTTGTATGAATGCTATCTTTTGATTTAGATTTTGGATTTGCAATGCTAACTTATTTCCTTGTGTGTTTTGTGGAGGATTAGGTGGATTGTAGTTTGGTTGCCCAAGGAAAGATGATGAGTTGTAAGATGGGTTTTTAGTGTGTATCGAACCTTGAGGGACATTATATGTCTTCAAAGAAGTGTTTGATTCTTGAGGAGCATTGTATTGACATTGAGGGTTTATGTTTTGATGTTGGGAAATTAGATTTTATTGTTGAGGTACAACGTTCTATTATTGACGAACAAGATTTAATTATTGAGGAACAATATTTTGTTGTTGAGAAACAAGATTTTTTTAGTGAGGAACAAATTTTTTTTGTTGAGGATTCATGTTTTTTTGTTGTGGAGGTTGGGTGTATGAAGGACCATATTGATATTGCATTACATTAGGATCCAAATTTTGAAAGTTTAACCCTTGTTGATATTGAGTGTTGTATAAAGGGTCTGTTAGGGTTAGAGATGGCAGATCTAACAATTAAATGCAGATTTAATCAACAAAACAGAGAAACTAAAACATGCACAGAATAAATCATAACACAGAATTTAACGTGGTTCACCCAATCTGGGCTACATCCACCAAACCGCAGCCATCCAATACTTTTATTATCCAGTGAAAAACCTTATTACAATCTTGTGAATAATCGCGTTTTTCATCATACTCAAATACCCATCCGAACCCCTTTTTACCAAGCTTAGAAGCTTCCAGATTTTAGGGTTCTACAAAATCGGATTTTTCTTTTTCATTGATTTTTCCCTTTTTCGATGATCACGCAAAAAAGTAGGAAGAAATTTTTCTCGGGGGCTGCCGCCCCCGAACCCCCGCCTGGGGCCCAACCCGGCCCCGGACCCCGGCGAGGACAGGGGGCCAGGGTGTACAGTATACCATGGGCTATACAGTATAGCATGATCAGTCGCCACATACCAACAGGGTCTTGGTAGGAAAGTTCTTGTTGAGTGTGTTGTTGTGATTCATGTCTTGAGGAGTACATTATGTTGTTGGTACATGAGTTGTTGTTGGGGAGGATTGGTTTGTGCATTTTGATAGATTGGTGGTTGTTGTTGTGATTGGAGAGGTTGATTAGTTTTTGTGGTTAAAGAGGTGGAATTTTTAGATTAGGAATGGTATAGATGGGTGAAGCCATGTGTTGTTGTGGTGGCATGTTAGCATGAAATGGTAGATTTGTTGGTCTAGGAGGAAGGTTAGACATGTTTTGCATGTTAAGGTTTTGACCTTGTTGAGGTGCATTTTGTGACCAAGAGGATGCATATAAGCTCCTTAACACATTTGGTCTCCACATACTAGTTGAAGAATTATGAGTTACGAGTGGAGTGGTGAAAGTAAATTGGTTGATTGTTGTGGAAGATTTTGTGTTGCCAAGACATTAGGATCCAATTGGTTTTTTTGGGCTACAACTGCTTGTTCCATTTGAGATGGTTGTCTATATAATGGATTCTCAAGTGGTCTTGCATGAGGAGGATCATTTTTTTGTGCAAGGATGCTTATAATTTTTTCTTTTCTAATGGGTTGAAAGACTTTTCAAACCATCGTATCTTCATCTATATGAATAAGGGTTGGATCCTTAAGAGCTTCAACATTATAATCAATGGGTAGCTTAGCACCATGTTGGGAAAGCCTATAAAATTAAGTTTTTGGATCATAACTAAGCAAATTTTAAATGACTTTTAGAATTTGAGGGTTTTGAGTCATTTCTAAGATCTTGTCTTTGGTTAGTTCTTCATTGGAGTCCTTGAGTGGTTTAATTTCCATGTTGAGAGAAATAATTTTGATGTTGAAGATGTACAAATTGATTGTGAAGGATTAACATTCGATTGTGGTGGAGGATTAAAATTTTGTGATTGAGAATTTATATTTGGTTGTTGTGAGGCAGAGTACCCAGGAGGAGAAGTATCAGAGGGAAATCTCCATGCCATTTCATTTGTAGTTTCAACGTTTGTGGTGTTCAGAACATTAGAACCACTAGGACAGGCTACCATTTTCTTTCTATATTGTGATCTTGTTATTGTCATAAAAGTCCAAATAGACCTAAAGGATGGAAAGATCTAGATGATAGGTATATGTGATGATGTTATTTGGATTTTGATTTCAAAAGATGTGTTGATAAGTCTTTTGGACAAAAGGATGATGTTCAAGTTGATTTGGGATTGGATGGTTAACCTTTGGAAAAAAGGATAAAAAAGTTGATTTGGATTATGATTGTTTAAGGATGATGGGATTTGATGTTCAATCCTTTAAAAAAAAGGATGATGACAAGATTGATTAGAATATGCTAGATCTCAAGACGATGAAAGATTGGGTTGATGTCTTTGTTTGGACTAGACTTATGAGTACAAGAAAAGAGAGATGACGGTGATTTGTAAAACTAGGAGGGAGATAGTTCCACTAAGTTAACAAGCTCACAATATGTAGATGGTTGAGGTCAAAAGACACTAGAAAGATGATAGGTTTGATTTTTGACAGGTTGATGTCCAAAAGGTTGATTTGATGTTTGTCCAAAAGGATGTTGAGGATGGTCTCATAAGACTGATGTTGATTGGGGTTGCTGATGTTTAAGGATGTTTGATGTTTTTCCAAAAGTGTATGTTGGTGTTTCCTAAGAAAACCAAGTTGAAAGGATAGTTGTGATATTTGAGGATGAAAAGGATTGTTCATGACTGTTATGACAAATGTCTTTAGTTCCAAGATGACAAGTTATGGAAATTTTATGATCAAAGAATTTCTAGGCCTGAGATGGACAAATGTTACAGGAAAATGTGACAGTTTAGGCAAAAGAATCACGTTTCCCTTAGAAAATGTGACAATGTAGGAAAAAGCGGTAGTATGCAGAGAACATACACGACACTCTAGGCAAAAGTGATAATATGATGATAGGAAAAAACACCAATCTGAGCAAAAGCGACACTATGCAAAAAGGGTTCTAATAAAGTACAATAAATGAAAATGCAACAAAATATGCAATAGTAGTAATATACAAAGAACATGGTAACTTGTGCAAAAGTGGTAATGTATCAAAGAAAAAGCAAGAATTTGTGCAAAAGTGACAAATTGTTATAGGAAAACTTGAGTTTCTATAACTTTCAATATTTTGTGAAATTTTTAGTAAGTTTGATATGTCAAAGTCTGAGTTTATGTTTTGAAAGAAAGTGATATGAACAATAAACACAAAATTCAAGACCAACCCCAAGGTAAGAATATATTTTTACAATATTTCTTCCACAAATCCCACTATTATAGATCAATTGAGAACAAGATAAACACAACCTATCTAGTATTAAAGATTGTCTCACTATAGTAGGCTCACCACACTTGAATGTTAATTAGAATCCAAGGAATGGGTGGGTAGGGTATGCCAAGGTCATGTACCACCTTGACACCCCTTTCCTTGAAAGGACTACGTCTTAACAAGAAACCTTATCACCTCAACCAACGATTGGACATGGTGAGTAACTCTCATGATGATGCTATCATTATGTGTGCCATTATAGATTGACATATGATAGGTCTTAGGCTTCTAATACAATTGGTTTGTATTGGGTAGAACTCTGTGAACATCATGACATTCATCAATGTAAGAACAAAGTCTCTAATCTCATGTCTGGAATCACCTGAGACTACTAAGGAATGCTATGTATAGCACAAGTAGATTGAACTACAAATTCCATTCTCACCCAATTTATATAGCACATCAAAAAAGGTGCTTGAGGTCAAACCCTATGGTGATGAAATCCCTAGGAAAGCCTCCCAAAAATAAAGGAAGGATTCATGTTGCTATTTCTCATCACCCAAGATTCACACATAGCACAAGGGGAGAGGATACACAAACAACTCCTTCGGTTAAAAAAAAGAAAAGTGTAAATTAGAAGTATTTCTCTTCATCCAAGATCGCATGAAGCGCAAGGGGAGAGGATACATACTCTCTAACCCACCAAGCACAAAAAAAAAATTGATTTTAGAGAACCAAATGCAAATGTTTACTAATCTAGAAAGCAAGAAAGAAAACAAGTTCAAATGATAATCTTTTATAAGGAACCTACAAGAAATGTATTAGTAGTTTCAATTGCTTTGTCTTGCATCGATCGAAACCCTACAAACATAAATGGATTAGTAGTTTGAAAATGTGTCTTTCCCAAAATATGGTGCATAAATAGGTTAGATGACATTGCATACAAAGAACAAACAACAAAGGTTAGGGTTAGGGTTAGGCCCAAAATCTGAAATAAAAAAATCACTGACAAAAATAGAAGGTAAAGATAATAGTCAATTGTGGAAATACCTGGAGAAGCGGCTCTATTTCTCTTAGAGACATGAAAAAAATTTCATTTGTGACTCTATGTTACTGGTAGAAGTGATAGAATTTGCATTCATGGCTCTATATTACTAGCAGACGTGGCAGAATCTAAAGAAGTGGCTAGTTTTCTTTGTTAGTCATGGAAAAAACTACACAAATGACAAAAAAATATCAAAAACCCTGCACAAACAATAAGATGTGACAAAATTATCAAATGTGATAGTTCGTGAATGTCAGAGGCAGAAATTTGCTGTCAGATGTGGCTCTATTAAATGTGATTGCATAAGAAACCTGAAAAGCATAAAAAAACCAACAAAATTTTGTTGAATCTGAGATGTGGGTTCCATCGAGCATGCCAAAATGTCAAGTGGGGTTAGTGTAAAATGGAAATGAAACATGAATTATCAAATAAGGGTTAGAATTCACAATACCCAAATCAATAAATGATCAAATCCCACTTACAAATGGGATAAAATGTAACATGTTAAAAATCAACATACACATAATGAAATGCAAATCAAACAAGGAAAACCTAGCATCCCATTATGAAATTTACTTTGATGGTATGTTGGATTGCTTCGATAAATAGCTCCCATGATTGCAAAAACATGAATAATGAACTAGATGATGATAATTTCTAAAATGCTCAATGATATGAATGTGCTCAAGAATTCCAAGTTTCTAGGTGTATGATGATGAAGGAATGAAGGATGTTTTATATATTTCCAAGATTATGATCAATGGTTGAGATTAGATCTTAAGATCAATGAATGAGAGTGGATCAAGGAAGATGAAGGATTGAGGTCAATTTGAACTCAAAATATCTCCACAATTTAAGGAAATTGGTTTAAGATATTTTGAAATGAAGGGTGAACATTCAATCAAGAAATGGAGGGTTAAGGATGAATAAGAAGATTGAGATATTGTAGGATATTTTGAAAAAGAATATTCTATGGAAATACACCTTTGAGAGGGAAATTAGAACAATTAAATAATTCAAGATTATTTAATTATGAAGGATTAGGATATTCTTTATTAAAAAGAAATATTACATGCAAGTGGGAAGGGAATTAGATAATTAAATAATTAAAATTATTTAATCATGAGACATTAGAGGAAAATTAGATTTATAGCTAATTAAATAATTAAAATGATTCAATTAGGGGGGATAAGAGGAAAATTAATGAAATATGATGAATTAATTAAATAATTCAATATTATTTAATTAATAGAGGAAATTAGGATAAAATGATAAAAATGATGTTAAGGGAAATTAGTGATGCAAGTGATGAAAATGATGCATTATTCAAAATCAAGGATGAATATGATAAAAATGCAATGTTAATGATGTGTGATACAAATTAGGCAATTTTGCATTTCTACATTTTTCCCCTCTTTGACATAATGTACTTGCTACGTTGTTTCAAAGATAACCGTTCCTCCAATAAAATTTTAAAATATTCTTTGATGCTCAACTATGCCCCAACGGATGATGAAAGAATGATAGGATGCTAGGTTGCCCCCTGGGGAGATAGGCTAGAAAAAAAATTGAGTTAGACTCATGACAAGAGTTCAAGATCAGTTCAAATGAAAAGAGGAAAAAAAACTAGGCCCTAGGGGTCCTAGAAATTATTCAGTATATACAACGAGGCTCAAAAAATGATTTAGTAGGGTGTCTGCAGGAAAAGCACTAGGTTTTGGGGGTAATACATATACAATTAGGCTAAAATAATCATCATTTGCACACTCATCCTTTAAATATTTTCACTCCTCTCAAAGCTTTTAGCTTTCATTCCCACAGACGTGCGTTCATGATGGCTTTCATACCTTGAGCACCACACCATGTGGACCTAGTACAACAGTACTAGAGACCAATTGGAGCAGCACCTGCGGTACATATAACTTTATTTTTTGCTTGCATGTAGTTTTAGGTTGTCAATTTTATTGCCAAAGGTAGGACAAAAAATGTGTCAATCTAAGGATTGACACAAATGACCATGACTTTGTCACACTTGTATTCACAAATGTTCACATTTGTGAAAAGTGGCATGTCTACTAAAAACTAGCATGTATGCTCTAGAGCGACATGCGTATAGCGACATGTTTGACAAAATGCTCACACTTGCAATTTTACATTTGTATTTAGGGCTTTAGCGCATTTGAAAATAAGCACGTGTTTGACAACTTTTTAGTGACATGTTTGCATAAAAGCTTGAATTTTCTTTTTTAATCAAAATAGCTAGGATTTTTACTTGATTTTTGCATTTTTGACATCGTGGGCACTATGCTTACAGTTAATGCTTCATCCCATCTACTTGAGAGAGTAGAGACTAAGGCTTTTGGACAAATTATCTCACATTGGAGACTTTGAGATCTAGTTTCTAGCTATTGTCAACTTGTACCATATTGCTTATATGCTTGAGATGCAAGCACATCGGGTGATGATGACCGCTTTGGTAGAGAGATGGAGATTCAATACTGCTACCTTTCATCTACCCACTAGAGAGTGCATTGTGACCTTAGAGGATGTATGGAACATCCTTAGGGTTCTAATTCATGATTTCTAAGTGGATTATGATATGGATCAGGGAGCATGGGCTATGCGAGACTATTGGGGGAGGATCAACTTATGGTGATAAATGGGCAGATTGACTTGCATCCCTATGTCAAGGAGGTACACGACATTACCATTTATTGGTTGGACTAATCATGGGGCCTTTGATGCTTGATAGATGATCTCGATAGTTTTATGATGGATGGGGATTAGTGATCAAGGGCATGATGCTAGAGGGTATTACTTATGCATGGAGACCTTGCATTCTGGCTCACTTATATCATGACATGCAATAAGTGTGTTATAGAGGAGTGACGAGCTTATCGATAGGTGTGATTTTGCTTCATGTCTGGGCTTGGAAGAGGATAGTTGTCACTTGACCTTTCGAAGTTGGAGAGAGAGATCAAAGAGATCCCTTTTCATACAATTATTCTAATTTCTTGACATAAAAATGACCAAGACAACTACACTAATGGAGAGGGAAGTTTAGTGAAATGATAGATTTTGTAAGGAATCCCTAGATTCGGTGTGAGGCATGGAGGGATGACCACCTCCATATGACCTACTACAAGAAGATATGATGGTTGATTAGGAAGACACTACACATTTTAGAGAGATATCTTCTAGATAGGGTTCGTAGACAACTCAAAGAGTAACAAACTATGTTTGACCAAGATTATCATGCTTTCTATGCTCACAATACCAGGGAGGTACCTACTTGGGGTCTGACAACATTGTCTGAGATAATATTAGTAGAGTTTGATCATATCGCTCCCCTTGCATGGGGATGGGCAGGTGGTTCTAATGATTTAGGGACTACTCAAGATTATGATTCTTGGAGGGCACAACACCAACCAATTCATTTTACACTTCCTCTAGGAGTCAGTGTACTAGGAGCCATTGGGGGTCGGAAGAGGAGAGACAAATAGGGCTTATTAGGGAGGTTATGTAGAGGTAGAGAGTAGCTGCGAAGCACCAACATCCTGTACAAGTTGGACAACAAGATGCTCCCAAACACCATCTACAGTAGAGGTAGCAGTAGGAGGTACCTGCACAATCTTATCAACAACAATAGGATCAACAACATGAGGCTAGGAGGGATGGTGATGGGGGCCCTAATATAAGATCAATTGAAGCATTGGTCGAGAGAGACCAGGCTCGTTAGGAGTGTGATGGATTCAGAGTAGAGAGAGACTAGGCTCTTGTGGAAATAGATTCTCAGGTTACAAAGAGAGATACAAATAGTTTGTGTCAATAAGCAGCTGAAGCATACATAGCTCATATTAGGACTAAGAAGGATCATGCCCACAATGAGAGAGACGTAGCCATTACAGAGAGAGATACACTGTGCACAACTGACACATTTAGTTGGAGATTACATAGTGGTCCATGGTAACCATGGACTGTGACATGAGAGAGAGAGAACCTTATATAGGAGGTGATCTATTATAGGACCCTTTACAAGGTAGTCATCCTACAAGAGCGAAGGTTGCTGAAATTTACAACTAGGATCATGATCACAAGAGTAGGGCCTAGTAGGTCAGAGGGTGGTTTTGCTAGTCGGTCTTCTTAACCTAGACATAGATTTATGTTACATCCACATAGGTAACCTAGCCACATTGAGCATACTCATAGGTCTTCAGGACATGGAGACAAGTAGCAGGATATGAGACCACCTCCCGACCAGCCTCCTAATGGAGAGGAGCATAGGGAGGGATAGGGATTTGTATAGATTTTGATATTTATCTCGATGTACCTTTGATGTAGACATGAACCTTTATGATGTATATACATTCATTGGCATTTTTAACCTCATATATATGTATTTATGATGTATCATGTGACAGTTTATGATGTACCATGACATTTTCATTTTTTTGATGATATTTATATGAGATGACATGATTTTTGATGCAATTACTGATGTTCATGATTTTATATACTGTTTATGATTATGATATGATATGGATGCATTGATGAATATGAGATTATGATGTTACTATTAATTTGTGATGCAATCTATGTGAGACTATGATATGATGATATGTAGATATGATTATTTTTTGTACTTTTCTTATATTTTATGATATGCATGATGTATGAATGTTACATGATATAATAATATATGATATGTGATGGATGGATGCATAGATAATGGGTTTTTGGATGTAGGATGCACACAATAGTAATGATGTTATGAATGCCAGATACATGAGATTGATGTTAGTGTGTCATAGAAAAATGACCCCCTGTCATTTTCATGGCCTTTTAGGTCTTGTTTCATGGTGTTTGATTTATTTTACTGTGATTTTATTTTGTGACATGGCTTGAACATGCATATTTAGGTACTAAAATTTGAATAACGACGTCTTGTGAAGGTGTTGTGAAGTGTTGTAAGAAATTTCTACATTCTTCTAGACTCTATTTATTGCAATTCACCTAAAAATCAACTTTTCATCACTAAACAAGTCCTATTTTGAAGTGTTGTAAAGTCTTGTAACAAGGTTTCATGCTTTTCTAGGCACAAATTCACTATTTATCCCTCTCATGCTTTATTTTCCCCCTTTATGCCCTCATATGATTTAATTAATTATATTTTTTAATGTTAACCCGATAAACAACATTAAATACAACTTAATTCTCGACACCTATTTTCAAGTCCTAGGTGGAACCCATTCGCCATGGGTGGCGAATGAGTCCCCCTTGGCTCCAAATTCAAAATTTTTAAATTTTCCTTTTGGATTTTTATTCAAAAACACTTGATGTCGGCCTGTGATGAGGTATGAATAGTTAACTAAGGAACAAGTGTGTATAAATATGTGATTTTCACCTGATTTTACATCTCACTCATTCAAGCATTCAAGCATTCTACAACATCAATTCAAGCAATATTCAAGCACTTTGGAGCATCCATTAACATTACTTCATATTTTCATTATCAAGGGTTTGGTAAGTTGATAGCTATTGCATGTTATTAGTTTATCATTCTCTTTCTTTTCATTGTTTCTTTAAGGGTTTGATTACCAAAAGTGGGGTTTGACCAAGGCAAACCCCTATTTGCTAACCCTCAACTAGTTTTCCCCTATTGCATGTATGTTTGTAGACCTAGGTATGCAGATTTAACAAGATTTTTGGTGTTGAAGATTGGTAAACAAGTAAACTAGGTGCTTCAAGTCAACTCATTTATATTTCAAGCTTGGAGAAGGTTTTATGTCCGTTTCCTAAAGAATTGACTTCAACAATCTGACAATCAGAGATTTCCAGATTTGGTGTTGCAGAGTTGTCTCCTGATTTTTCAAAATTTTGGGAGAGGACTGATTCACCACTAGTGGCGAATGATTCCTACCTTAGAACTAAAAATTTTAATTTTTTCAGATTTCGGATCTTGACAATCAGAAACCAGTTTCTGACACTTTTTCACCAACAGGAGGACTAATTCACCACCCTGGGCGAAGGAGTCCCACTGTGAAATTTTAATGATTTTAGTTAGCATCCACAACATTCCAGAATCATCAAAAATTTCCCAAGTGCACTCTGTTTCATCTCATTTCTTTATGTTTTGCATTATTTCTTCATTTAGTTCATTATTTGCATATCACAGCGTGTTTTCAAACATATTTTAAATCTTAGTTTTGCATTCATATTCATTCATATAGATCATTCAATTACATTTATTTTACTTCATTTAGCTTAGAAAACATCCTACATAACATTAATTTGAATGAACCCTTAGCATTTTTGGCCCTACCTCTCTCCTTTTAGGTGAAAAACACTAGAAGAGCTAGAGAAGTCCTAGAGAGCCAAAAATCAATGGTTCAGTAAGAAGAATGGTAAAAGAGAGATTGGATGATAGAAGAAATATATGATATTGATTCAATTTTTGAAAATTTCTTATGAATGATAGTGATTCGATATTTGATGATGTATGAAAAATGTGATGATTATGCTTTTGCTTTTGGGGAAAACTAAATAATTCCATGATAACAGTCCTTATTAATGTAGCAAATAGACACAATGCACTGAGGTATGAAGAAACAAGGTGGCTTTATATCTATTATGTGGACTTTGACTCTACAAACAAGAGGAGTATTCTTGTTCATACTAGAAATATGGAAACCTCATTATGAGTGTATGGTTTAGAAGTTCAGAGCATGTTGGACAAGTGCATAGAGAGGTATCAATAACCTAACATGCAAGGCCATTTTATGTTGTCTGAAACAACTTCCGCACACACGAGGTGAGTATTCACCATGCTTGTATCACAAGAATATCCAACAAACATGACATATGAAATCAATGATCATGCCCCATTCCTTCCTCTCTAAATCTTTTGGAAAACATCTTTGAGAGGTCATCAAAATGAGACAGTAAGATAAATCAAAAAGAAAAGATAAAAAAAAATTAATAAAGCTACCGTATCACTTGCCAAAGATATTTGGAGTTTAGAGATGCTATTCGTAGATGATGTGCATTGTAGGAATGATATATCTGTAAGGCACATGCTAGGACGTTGATGGTAATGATGATGGCAATTGATATTTAGGTGTTGTTTTATCTGATAGTGACCAAGTTTTCACGATTCTTGCTTGAATGTTTTTTAGATTTTGATAGCTGCTATGTTTGGTTTGATTGTGTTGTCAAAGGATGAGAGAAAAAATAAGTTTATTAGCGATCGATAGTTTTACTACAAATGGGCGATGATAGAGATTGTATTTTTGAGATTTTTTGAATGTTTTTGTGCTTTTGAGGTTATTTGAGGCTATTTTTGGTGTTTTAAAATATTTTGATTATTTTTGGTATTTTGAAGATATTTAAACCCATCTAGAAGAGGACTTAAGGGGAGCAACCTAATGCCTCAAGGGCCCATCGATGATGGCCTTGCCTACATAACCGCATAGAGGCTTCATAGTTTGATTATTGGATTAGGTTGTTAGTGCATACTTGGATGGCTAATAATATTTTTGATCTTTTTGATGCTATATGAATGTTATTGGATTTTCAAGAAATATTTGTATGTTTTTTGGATTTTTGAAGATTATTATTTGGATGTTTTGGATTTTTCAAGATTATACAAATGTTTTTTATTTTTTTAGATTATCTGGATGTTTTTTATTTTTTGATTATTTGGGTATTTTTGGATTTTTAGATTATACGTGACTTAATATATGAACAAGGATCCAATCCATCTACTAGGTTTAGAAGGATGCCCCCAATTAGGTATACACTTACATTTATTATGGATAAATGGGATGATGTGGATAGAGGATGGTGATAGTGCAACAAGGCTAGACAATTTACAAGTATTCAAGCCATGGTTGGACACACATTTATTATGAATAGATGGATGTAATTAATGAAAACATGATTATGATAATGGATGGATGAAATGGATGAAAGTGTGATTATGATAATGGATGGATGGAATGCATGGGTGAAGAGAAGTTTTGATAGATGATGAGGTGAGGCTTATCCAAATGTAGCACCTGTTTGCCAAGTTTTCACCATGGTACCTGTCCTAGAAGCACCACAAAATTGATTTTCACTTAAAGGATGATTTATTTCTCTTTACTAATTTTTTTATATTCTCTCTTTTATTTATTTATTTTATTTGATTTCCTACTAGGATATTTCGATAGGCTAGGTGTAGAACTTTTTAAGATGGTTATTTTTGATAGGTTCCACCAAAGGTTCTCCCTTGGGGGAAGCCAACTTATATGTGTGTTGCATTGGTGGTTGTTTTTGCACCAAAATATTGACCTATTAATGCCTGATACAACCACCAGATTTATACAAGATCCATAGGAGGTAGTTAAACCATGTCACAAACCTAAGCATCATGTTGCACAAGGAAGACCAAGGGACACACCATCTTGCAACAATCCCCCCAGCACAAGCGAGGGGTTTGAACCTATGACCTCATCTTTGATACCAATTGTTACATTGGTGGTTGTCGTTGCACCAAAAGATTGACCTGTTAATGCTAGATACAATTGCCAAATTTATGGAAGATCCACAAGAGGTGGTTAAACCATGTCATAAACCCAAGCACCGCATTGCAAAAGTGGTGTAGAGTACGGTGGAGATCTTCAAAAAAAATCACAATTCAATCAGCCTAAAACAATCTTTCCACTTAGAAACCCCTAACTTGGTGTTTTCTCACAATTCCTTCAATCTTGCTTGTAGCACATCAAATAGTGAAATTTGACCATAACTTTCAAAAGAAACTACAAACCACAAACCAATCATCATTAAAAATACCCTTTATGCTCTTCTTTAACATATCCATAAAGGAAATAGGGTTGTTTTGTAACTACACCCTCTAAATTCTGTTGCTATGCTTCTCACAAGGCCTAATTAGGCTTGTTTAGCAAGGAAAAACAAGGATATATTATTCCCACACTAAAAAAATCCATTCTAAGACCTTAAAACACATCAAATTAGGTCTAAATATTTATTTCTCATCATATAAAATGGTCTCCTAACAATAATTTAACAAAACCCTACCTCTAAGCATCACTTTTGCTTAAAAACATGAAGAAAACTAGCTAGGGCATCACCAAAACTTTAACAATCTACCTCCCCTGATCCTACAAACCACATAAAAGAAAATAATACATATAAATATGCCATTCCACCAAGTTATAACATTTTTCACTGGGTGGAATAGCTTCCAAACCCATTTATTTAACCAAACCCTCAATTTTAGGGTTTCAAAACAATTTTCAATAATTTGGTTCTAAAAACCTCCAAACTCAATGAAATCAGAAAAAATCAATTGTAAATGAAATAATATTCACCCCACTATTGATTCCAACTCATAAAATTTCACTTTCTAATTGTACCAGGCCGTACAAGACCCTGTAGCAGCAAAATACTATGAAAAACACAAGAAAAGTGTATTGTTTGATATTCAAATTCAAAGTTACAAACTCCAACCTTCTTCCCAACATACAAAAATGCATTTCAAACACATCCAAACCTCCTTAAATGAAAAAAAATTGACTTCTCACATCATTTTCACCTTTTTGACCCTTCATATTCCTATTTTTGCATTTTTTACATTTTTTGCACATGACAACATTTGCAAGATTAACAACTTTTGACAACCCACCTAACAACCTAATAATGACTCAAATACATTCAACATGGTCCAAATATGACCTTATTACAAATAAAAAGGAACCATCAATCCAAAATGACAAAATTGCCTCATGGAGGCAAGAAATCAACTAGGTGCTCCTGCACCATACTCTTGGGAAAAAAGGAACTCAAGTCCCTTTGAGGGAAGTGCTGCACAATAGATTGATGCTTAGCCATATCATTCTTTGATCTCCAAGTAACCCTCTCATCTAGTAGTCCCTTCCAATGGACCAAAAACTAAAAATGTGCATTGTCGCTTATGGTTGATCGGTTCTTCATTAAGGAATGTTGTCCTTCACCTGATGTGTGATATCTACCCTGATCTTCACTTGAAAGTGTTATTGAACATACACCCTTACCTACTACTGTACCTACTCCATCCTTGTCATGAGTTTCTTTCTTGTTCACTTTTGATGCATGCTTGAATTTTCCCAATTTCTCTTGTAATCCCTCCTTAACCTCTCCACCTTTCTCTTTCATCCATTCCATTTGCTGTGATGCACCAAAAACTATTGTCTCATCAAAAAAACTAACTTCTGACATAAAAGAATGATCAAAATCTCCTTGTGCAAGTAATGAATGCAATACCTCTTTTACCTTTTTAGCAATATGCTCCTTAAGACAATCTTGAACTTCTAAAATCAATTCATCCTTGACCTTCAACATATCAATTTTTGACACCAACTCAATATCATTTCCTGCCAAAGGAAAAGCATGCTTCATACCTACTATCTCAACATTCCCATGCTTTGAAATGGTTGCAAGGTTCTTGTCTTCTTGTTCTTCTACCTTAAGGAACTCCTTCCTACCTACCATCATCACATTGGTTGCCTTACCTTGTCCTTTATCATCCTCTTGCAATGATGTCAAGGTATATGAAACTCCATTTTTGTTGATCTCATAGGTATTCCTTCTCCCATCATATATGGCATATCTATCAAATTGACATGGCCTCCCTAGCAGCAAATGGCATACATCCATAGGAAATATATCACAAATAATTTTGTCCTTATATCCACCTATATTGAACTCAACCCAAGCTTTCTCATTAACCAGAACAAATTTAACCTCATTCAACCAAGACACTTTATAAGGAGTATCATGTGGTATTCTAGGAAATTTTAGTTTCTCGACCATTTCAATAGACACCATATTATCAGTATTGCCTGAATCAACTACAACCTTACATACCTTACCAATGCACTTGCAAGTTGTCTTGAAAAGTGTTCTTCTTTGTGATGGCTCCTTCTCCTTTGATGCATGAGTGTTCTTATGACCATTAATGATTCTCCAACTTCTAGAGCAACATATTGCATTGGAAATTTTACACTCATTATCATCTTCTTACACCAATCGAACTCTCTTTTCTCCTCCATGTGAACTAGAAGCTTAATCTTCCTTGCACTTCCATGCTTGATGTCCAAATTTATATTGCATTGATAGAATCTTCCAGAGAAGGTATTTGTACCCCTACCTTCTCCTCCAAGTGTCTGTAAAGCCTCTAAATCCACCTCTTTGATCAACAACTTGTTCTTGAAATTTACTTGCATCTTCTTGGTCCTGATAGGACTACCTTGAGTTGGAAAGTGAACCTCTACGTCTAGAGGTGCTACCTATTCCTCTACCTTGTCTTTCCTTCCTTCTTTTCAACTTCTCTTTTCCTCTAACAACCAATTGGAAACATTCCTCAACCATTCTAGGGGTGGCCATACTCATTTCATCTTGTATATTGAACCTTAATCCATTTATATACCTTGCTATCTTCTCAACTTCATCTTCAACATGACTTGCTCTAATGGTCAACTTGTGAAACTCCTCGGTGTAAGCCATGACATCCATCTCTTTTTGCTTGAGATTTTGCAGCTTTCTAAAAGTTTGGATTGCATATTCACCGGGAAAGAATTGACCCTTAACTTTAGACACCATCCTATCCCATGAATTAATATTTTCTTTTCCCTTTTTCACTCTCTCTTCCTGCACATAATTCCACCAAGTTAGGGTAGGCCTTTCAATTTAGTTTTTTCAAACTTTACTTTTTGTTCTTCTACTACCTCCTTATACTCAAAATAACTGTCTAGTGCATCAATCAAGTCCAACACTTCTTCACTATCCATCTTCCCACCATACATGGGAAATTCTATTTTCACTTTAGAAGCATCTCCTCTGATAGTCTTCAACATCCTAACCATCCTTCTTTCATCAGGGTCCAACTCATCATCACCTTGGACTCCTCTTGGAGGGTTTTCATTCTCACCCTCTTCCTCTTCCTTTCAGTCACTCTCATCTTCAGTGGCCTTACCTCTTCTTTGGTTTGTTTCCAATGTTGCAAGTCTGGCTAAAACAACTTCTTGATTCTCCTTCATCATTCTTATTTCCCTAGCAATGGACGCACTACCCTTTGGAGGCATCTTTCCTTTCAAATTACAACTTTTTCTTCTTCAAACTTCAACCTCTTTCCTTCAAAAGATCAAAACCTATGCTTTGATACCAATTTGATGTAGATAAGGGTGGAGATATTCAAAAAAATCACAATTCAATTAGCCTAAAACAATCTTTCCACTTAGAAACCCCTAACTTGGTGTTTTCTCACAATTCCTTCAATCTTGCTTGTAGCACATCAAACTGTGAAATTTGACCATAACTTTCAAAAGAAACTGAAAACCCACAAACCAATCATCATTAAAAATACCCTTTATGCTCTTATTTAACATATATAGGACCTATTACTTCTACCATTTCCCTCTGTTGAATCACCTCAGGCATAAATTTTTATTGAGCTTTCCCTTTTACCTGCTTATGGACCTTGGAAATTCTATTGAAAATTGTGTTGAGTCTACCACTCTAAATCATAATGAACCTACTCCCCTACCGCTCCACCAAGGTCTTATCCTAAGACTCTACCACTTCCATCTTGCTTTGTGCCCACCTAAACCCATTTCGGTTGTTCGCATTGAAGAAATTGAGCCTCCCACTGCAACCAACTTATCTTCGACCGAATCTAAAGGCCCTTTCAGGAAAAATCACTCGATCCCTACTAACTCTCAAAAACCTAAACTTGTTGCTAAAGAACTTAAGGGGAATGAGGGAACTACCCAAACTAGTGCGACAACTAGCCTATGTGTTCTCAAGTCTACCCCTGCTAAGGCTCCTAGTAAGCTTGCCCTGAAAAAGAAATGGAAGGAGGAGAAGGAACCTCCGAGCAAAGAGAAAAATGTTGTGAGAAAGGAATCGTTGGGTGATACGGTGGTTGCGGAGACTGTGGTTATTGGTTGTGATGCTGTCATTCGACACTCTAACAAGTTGGCTAAGAACAGGAAAAAAGTACAGGTTAAAGAATTGGACAATGAAGAGGAGTTGTCTAATAACATTGATAGCATGGTTGAAGAGGTGTCGGAGGGTGAGGAGGGAGAGAAGGCTAGAGGTCCCTGCTCCATTCTTGACAAGGGAAAAGCTCAGAAGGAGGTTTCTGCCTCTCACTCTTTGGAACCTTTGGATATTGAGCAAAGTGATCTTGACTACAGTGTGGGCAGCGAGGAGGAGCTTTGTGTGCTGAAAGAAAGAATGGACAAATTGGACAAAAAATTATGTGGGTTGACCCACTTCATAGTCAAGTTGGTGCACTATATCACTAATACCCTATCGGTGATCATGAAGGATGAGATGGAGATGAAGAAGATTGAAGACCGTTAGGAGTGGGTTGGAGATGATATGGTTCATCTTCTATCCAAGAGCTGGGAGGATGTTAGCTAGTCTGCTGCTGGTCTGCTATTTGTCCGTGTGTTGTTAGTCCATGTTTTTATTTTTTGGCTTTGTGTTTTGTTTGATGCTTTTTTTATCTTAGAATTTATTATCCCTTGTGGCTCTTTGTGAAGGGTACAACACCTTGTAAATGTTGCTTACTTTATCAAAAACATATCCAAAAAGGAGATAGAGGTTTTTTGTAACTACACCCTCTAAAACTTGTTGCTACGCTTCTCACAAGGCCTAATTAGGCTTGTTTAGCAAGGAAAAACAAGGATATCTTATTCCCACAATGTAAAAATCCATTATAATACCTTAAACACATCAAATTAGGTTTGAATATTCATTTCTCATAATCTAAAATGGTCTCCTAACAATACTTCAACAAAACCCTACCTCTAGGCATCACTTTTGCTTTAAAACATGAAGAAAACTAACTAGGAAATCACCAAAACTTTAACAATCTGCTTCCCCTGCTCCTGAAAACCACAAAAAAGAAAATCCTACATCTAAATATGCCATTCCACCAAGTTGTAACATTTTTCACTAGGTGGAATGGCTTACAAACCCATTTTATTCAACCAAACCCTCAATTTTAGGGTTTCAAAATAGTTTTCAGTAATTTGGTTCTAAAAACCTCCAAATTCAATAAAATCAGACAAAATAAATTGGAAACAAAAGAAGATTCACCCCAAAATTTATTTCAACTCATAAACTTGCACTTTCTAACCGTACCAGGCTGTACAAGAGCCTGCAACAACAAAATACTATGAAAAACACATGAAAAGTATATTTTTTGATATTCAAATTCAAAGTTACAAACTCCAACCTTCTTCCCAATGTACATAAATTCCTTTTAAACACATCCAAACCTCCTCAACCTAAAAAAAATGACTTCTCACATTATTTTCACCTTTTTGACCCTTCATATTCCCATTTTTGCATTTTTTTACATTTTTTGCACATGACAACATTTGCAAGATTGATAAATTTTGACAACCCACCTATCTACCACACCTAGCAACCTAAAAATAACTCAAATACATTCAACATGGTCCAAATATGACCTTATTACAAAGAAAAACCAACCATCAATCCAAAATGAAAAAATTGCCTCATGGAGGCAAGAAATCAACTAGGTGCTCCTGCACCAACAAGGAAGAATAAGGGACACAACCATCTTGCAACAATGCGCTCGAGCCATAATTCATGGTGATAAAAAAGGGACCCAACCAATTCGATTCAAATTTTCCTTTACCCTCTTGATTATGTTGAATATTTTTATTTTCCTTTAGGACTAAGTCACCCACTTGGAAACTTTTGTTCTTGATTATTTTATTGTAACTGTGTTTGAGACAATTTTGATATGCTTGAAGATGGTTTAGAGAACTCAAATGTATTTCATCTAACAACTCAAGCTCATGGAATCTTCAATATTCTTCATTGTCGACAAGATTTTACAAAGATACCTTAGGGAAGGAATTTCAACCTCTATAGGCAAGATAGCTTCAGTTTTGTAGACTAGAGCAAAAGGGGTTGCACCAGTGGGTGTGCAAATGCTTGTTCTATAGGGCCAAAAATCTGGATTTAGTTGGAGGTGCTAGTCATGATTGACATCATAAATTGTCTTCTTGATAATTTTAAGGATAGTTTTATTATGGAGGATTAGGATATTCTTTGTTAAAAAGGAATATTCTATGCAAGTGGGAAGTGAATTAGATATAGTAAATAACTAAAATTATTTAATCATGAGACATTAGAGCAAAATTAGATTTATGACTAATTAAATAATTAAAAAATATTCAATTAGGAGGAATAAGAGGAAAATTAGTGAAATGTGATGAATTAATTAAATAATTTGATATTATTTAATTAATAGAGGAAATTAGGATAAAGTGATAGAAATGATGTTAAAAGGGAAATTAGTGATGCAAGTGATGAAAATGATGCATTATGCAAGATCAAGGATGAATATGATAAAAATGCAATGTTAATGATGTGTGATATGAATTAGGCAATTTTGCATGTTTACAATTATAGACCAAGAACAACTAAAAAGAGAGGACGGAAGGGGAGGGGAAAGAGGTTGCACATGGTTCAAGCCACAATGATGACAACAAATATGACAAGAACACTCATTTTTGGAAGATCAAAAAATAAACCAATAAATGAAATTAAGGTATAACCTCAAGACAAGCAAGAATTTTGCAAAATATGTAACTTCCAAAAATTTAAAAATACATGACATATAAATATGCAAGGTTTCCTCATATTTGTACATTTATTTATGTTGTATTATTTTTAATATTAGTTATATATTTTACAAAATTATAGTTTGTATTGAGGTTGTCTGTTACTTTCATTTTGTGGTTTCATTTTTTATCATCAAAAACTAAGTCCTCTTGTCATATTTTATACCATCATTGTGTATTGAATCATGTGCAACCTCTTCTCCGTCCCCTTCCCCCTATATTTTTAGTTGGTCTTGGTCTATACATAACCATTTCTTATGACTATTGTAGCTCTCTATTATCCCGATGATAGATCACAAAGTGTGATTGGAAATGTTGATTCAAAAAACTTTCCCATAATTTAATCTAGAAAACATTGTTTTATATTCATCACAAACAAATCAAATAAAAAAATAGAGGGCTTGTTAGATTGGAGAAACCTCCATATGTCATATTGTAACAAATTTTGTAACAAAAACATATCAAATTGTGTCTCATTAAGTTAATGGATAGATCTTGAGGAGTTGCACCCATTTCAAGGCTAAATATTTTTGTGATTGTCACCATGTCCATGTACTTACTACAAATAGATGCATCATATTCAAACATAAAATTCAAGAAATTATTAATAAAGATTTGATACAACTCAAATATATTTATTATTGTGCACATACATCTTTAACACATATCCATATGACAAGCCTAATCAAATTTAAATGAATGATGAGGATTATCCTATAATCTTATGGTTGATGGGTGCATTATTTTTTATGATAATCACACCATGTATAAATGTTATACGCATGGGCATGTGTACAAAGATGGGGGGACCAAAAAGTGGCTAAAACCACTTTTTGGTCCATGGAAAGGAAAACACAAGTGCATTATAACAAACTCATGCATTATATCTATGATAAAATAATTAAGAATAGAGGGTGTCTAATCCTATTTCTCCAAGCCCTAGCTCAAGTGAGGGAAAGTGTGAGCATTTTTTATGACATCTTTGAGTGGCTGCAAGCTAGGAGAATGCTACCATGATATGCATGAGGTTAATGAGGTAAGGTTTTATTTGTTTAAATAAAAATATATATTTTTTATGTTTGTTTTGATTCATTTTTTTTTGTAATTTTGGGAATTGAAAATCCCTCAATACCCCTAAACACTAATTTACCAAACTGTGTGGAGGGAATCCTTATCTAAGAGAAAGAAGAACCTAACCCTCTTGAAACTTCTCCATATATTCCTAGATCTCCTTGTGATATACAAGATAAATTATTAGGTTAAATTGAAACTAACAAAAATGAACTCCAAATATTAATTGATATATTGAAAAATCCTAATGCAACTACTTCACATCGAAGAGCTCTTGTGTCATTGTTGGAATCTATAACTTATCATATATATTCTATTAGTGTGGATAAATAAACATATGTTATAATCATAGGGAGAACACATGTCAATTCTAATCTACAAAATTACTATATAAAGAAGTAAAAGAGAAAAAAAATTGAAATCTAATTTGTGAGCATTATTATTGACTTGAGAATCAATGCACTGTTGCATGGAATTTTCAAGAGATTCCCTATTCGTTGGTTCCAACACCAAAGAACAAGGGAAAATATTTGGGATAGTTGATAGATGGTTTTTTACCATCACCATGCAACAACAACAAGGTCCCATAATATTTCTTGAGGAAAATTTATTATGATTTTATTATCAATGAGATTCAAAATTATTTTGACATGCAAGATGCACAGGGCAAGGGAAAAGGCTCTACACATGATAGGGAGGGGGCACATCATGCCCTAGACCATGTATTAAGACCCCTAACTAGGCCATACATTTAGCATGTGATAATCCCTTTCATTGTGAAGGGGAGTGTCTCAAGGTGGAGATTTTACAATCAATTATATCCCTAAAAAAAACCTAAATATAGCATAGCAAGTCATTTTCATAGCCCTTGTCAAGGGTGAGACTCGTTGGCATCAACACTTACCTCAACTTTGTTGAAACTATGGATTTGTCTATGTTTATGGGTTGGAGGATGTTGAGGAATCACACACATTGTAGAGGATGCTCCAAAGTTTTAGGAGAATGGTACATAGGGCCACAAGGAGGATACATTTGTATTAAAATTTATCATATTGATAGATGAGTTTCTCGATAACACCTTCAACCTTTGATATATGTAATTTCCAATAAGGTTCTACAATTTATATCATTTTCTTTTGAAATCTAGGATTTTCCTATATTAATTTATTATGACTAAAATTAGTCTAAAGAAATGTATTAAATGAAATTCCAAGGTTAGAACATTTATTATATATTTCAGCCCTTCAAATCTTGATTATGCAACCATCTCTAGTCCATAGGTATACAATTTGTAACAATCGTATATATACTACATGTAAATTGTTTTTCATATATCAATGGGAATCTTAAGATTGACATTTTATGATGAATAGGTGGATGTTCGACCTACAACATCAACACTCATTTGTAGTAGTCGTTGTATGTCAAATCTCACTAAGGTAAGTTTTATTGTTTTTAATGATCAAGTTTGTAAATAATGTTAGGTAGATTTTGGTTAAATAACATTGTTATATTTTTAGTTGATGACATTAGTTCATACTCCTCCTGATATTCATGGCACAATGGAAGTGAGCATTATTGGAGTAGTTTTATCTTCAATTCCTTAAATAGAGGTATGAGCCAATCATATAGATTTTATTTTATATTTCTTGTTTTATCCCACATAATTTAGTGTAAAGTTAGATTATATTTATCTTTAGTCTAATTTTTTTCTTCATGCTTGTCATAGGTTATCTTAACTCTAATTCATATAAATTCCCCTCAAAGAGATGAAGTAGAGAATGATTGAGGAAAATTATTAAATAAGTGGCTATTCACTTATGTCATTGTATGTTTCATTTTTCTATATTAATATGTATATGTTTTATTGTATTAATTGGTGGACATCCAAAAAAATTTAGAAAGGAGTTCTAATAAGCCACTTTAAAAGAAATAGTCATTAGTCACCTCTCCATCTTTATGATAAATAAAGATTCATTGACTCTTTCATTCCAATCCATAGGACTAACATATTATGAAATGTTGTATATCTTGATGAGGGCGCAGCCCGAGACTTAGAAAATAACCCACAAACAAGAGAATAATTTTATTATTCAGAAAATGGAGATTCTTACATGCAGAGGATCTCAAATCCTCAAGTTCTACAACACATGCAAGTTACAGAAAGCTACATAATAACCCTTTTGCAATATGTGAGCTTGTCCCCAAAAGGTTACCCAAAAATTAGAAACCCACCCATAAATAGAGCTCCTGGAGCCAAAAAAACATTCAAATTTGAGTTTAGGCGGGTTGGCGCCGAAAATTTACAACATGAAGTTCAAATTTCAAAAGAGCATTTGCAATTGTATCTTCTAGAAAGTGTGCCAACTTCTCGGGGCCATAACTTTTGATCTGGGACTCCGATTCATGAACCATTTGAACCATTGGAAAGGTCTCGAAGTCAATAATGTGTTCAAAATTTGCTACACCAATTTTGACAAGTTTAGGGGCCGTTCTAGGAACTCTAAGTGCCTCAAATCTAACTTAGAAGATTTTCAAGTGCAAACTGGGAAACTAAAACTGCAATATCTTTCAACCCAAGAACAGAAAATAAAACCATAAATTAAATTTCATTATGACAAAAGGTATCCAAAAATGTAAAAACATCTAAAAATTGAGAAACTTGAAATTTAACTATTTTTGGGTGATGCAAGATTGCCCTTACACCA